>WURT03012987.1:0-13822 GCA_009936505.3 Holothuria glaberrima | reverse complement strand
TATATTTCATTGAAATATCCCAGTTAGCAGTTTGTTGTCTGATGTGACCGATTAGGTTTGGTGTTTTGGGTCTGATTGATGTGATGTGTGGTGATATTTTGAGATTTGTCTGAGGTCAGATTGATATCTTTCAAAGGAACACCTCTATATTACGATTTCAATATGGCATCAGCTATAGGTCTGAAAATGCAGTAGAACTGTAGCTGAAGTTGAAGTGACATGGGATGGACAGTGAATATTTGAATGTTAGTCCCAGCAACCTCTAATGGACGTTTTTGCCAACCTGGATTTGATGTCAAACCAGGTCGCTAAAGGAAATACAACAGACTTTGGTCAGACATAGACCTTGACCCTAAAAGAGACATGTATCTGATGGCAACATGTTTGCTGGAGTATCGATGCCAGAGGTTTTTCGTAGTGGCTATCTTGAGTCGGTTTAAAATCTGAAGATAAATACGAGTGGCTCAGACTGCAAAAAATAGAAAACACTGTTTTGGGTTTATACAATACAATTCTTCTTCGTTGGGGTTTTGTAAGGTTTCTTCAAGAAAACATACATATCAACAAGCATGTGGAACGATACTTTTACAAATGGTTACAGTCTATGGTCAGCACACCCACGTCTACATCATAGGTGGAGTGGTTAGTATAGTGTGGCTCGACTTTCTGGGGCAGGCTGGTACATCTGACCCTATAAATCCATAAAGCAGCAGTGTAGGTGTAGGCCATTGTGATTACACAATTTATAAAGACAATTTACTTTAATTGGCAATATCCTTTTGACAATATCAGGTTCTCATAAATTTGACTTTATAACCACCATAATAAGGCAATATTTACAGGTACACGGAGGGAAATGTAAGGCGCTATCCTGGTGAGGCAATTTACACAAAATAGCCTACTCTATAATGAAATTGGCTTGGTGTGAGCAGGGTCCTCGGTGACAAATACTTAGTTTACCCTTCTCCAAAATCCAGGATGCGTGCTTCCTCGTTGCAAGGTGTTCAGCAAATGCCTGACCCACTCTGCAACTCCTCCCAGGCACCTATGGAGATTACATAATTAGATATGTAAGGAATTAAGCAGCTGTAAAGAAAAATGAATGTTCATAGGGAGTGTAGTCTAACTTCAACTGTGACAGTGGCCATTCAGACTCTCAGGGTAGTAAACATTGTACCATGCAAGAAAAAAAAAAGAAAAACCAAGGGTTTTGTGCTTCATTTTGTTTTCCCTTTCAGCGTAATGAAATTTTTGGTGTAACCAGAACCATCACTAGTGTACCACTACAGCGCAGATGTCAATTAATCACAAAGCACACGTATACATTATGAAAAGGAAGCTTGTGGACAACACAGTAAGAATCATACTGATGATGGTCCTGATTAGACTGAAAATTTTGTAATGACAAATATGTTTATTAACGTGGGAGACAAAATGGCTGCTACTAAAATATTCACAATCTCAGAAACACCTTTACAGTATGGCAAATTCTGTGAATCCCAATTTCTGAGCCTTTTAAGGGGACCTGGTCTGGGAAGCGCCATTTCTGGAGAACTAGGTTGCATTTAGACTGTCTAAATGACTCTGAACTAACTTATTGGCAGCAATGGGGACCAATATTATCATAAGGTACCCTTTGAGAAGCCATCCATTCCTATGAATTCAGAATTGTTCAGTTTGCTCACTGTCATAACTGTAGGCTAGTTGAGGTCATATGTTCCACAGCAAAGGTGGACAGCCTTACTCCTTAGTATATATCATGATAAAAGGAGAAAGCTTAAATATTGACTTGCAATGGAACCTCAGGCATATAAGTAGAAGTGCTTCTAGCTTATATGACTATGCCACATGTGTAAAATTGTTTTCAGTATTAAAGCACTTATTAACTGCTGTCTTACATCATAAATTGAGTTAGTGGTTTTTGATTCCTTACCAAAGGCAGAAGGAATCTATGCATTGGTGATGTAATGTGTGTGTGTGCACTCACAAACATGTCCTTAGCAGGTACCGAGACAGTCAGCTCGAGCTCCGCTCTCGCACGTCTTTCCTAGCTCACGCGCAGCTCGAAACTGGAGTAGCCACCTGGAAATTCAGCCACTGCAATGAGAAGTCACGTGCCAGCCTTGCAGCGCAGCCTACCCTCAAGCATGTAGCTCAGCTGGCCTACTTTGCGGGCAGCTTCGCTGCTTTGCGATTCCCTATCGGGTCCTTTCCTACCCCGTAAGACATTAAATGTACGTATGTGTGTGTGTGACAGCTTTGCTTGTAAACACGATATGTCAAGAAGGGTAACTCTGAGGGATCCCATACTCTTGGCATGTGGGTTAGCCATATTGAGTAGATGATCCCTATTGTTTTTAGTGGAGGTCAAAGGTCATGTGGGGTCACCAGGGGTCAAAACATCAAAGCGTTATAAACATGATATCTCAAGAATGGTAACTCCGAGGAATATCATACTTAGCATGTGGATTGCCCATATTGAGTAGAGAATCCCTATTGTTTTTTGGTGGAGGTCAAGGTCATTTGGGGTCACCAGAGGTCAAATGGTCACAACCTTGTAAACACGATATCTCCAGAGAGATAGCCTAAATGTGAGGAATGTTATACTTAGCATGTGGATTGCCCATATTGAGTAGGTGATTGCTATTGTTTTAGGTGGAGATCAAAGGTCATGTGGGGTCACCAGAGGTCAAACGGTCAAAACCTTGTAAACTCTATATCTCAAGAAGGATAAGTGTGAGGGATCTCATACTTAGCATATGGATTGCCCATATTGAGTAGAGGATCCCTATTGTTTTTTGGTGGAGGTCAAAGGTCATTTGGGGTCACCAGGTCAAACGGTCAAAACCTTGTAAACACTATATTTCAAGAAAGGTAACTGTGAGGGATCTCATACTCACCATGTAGATTGCCCACATTGAGTAGAGGATCCCTATTGTTTTTGGTGGAGTTTAAAGGTCATTTGGGGTCACCAGAGGTCAAACATTCAAAATCTTGTAAACACTATATCTCAAGAAGGGTAAGTGTGAGGGCTCCCATACTTACCATGTGAATTGCCCATATTGTGTTGATGATTCCTATCATTTTTGTTGGAGGTCAAAGGTCATTTGGGGTCACCAAAGGTCAAAACCTTGTATCCATGATAATTTAACGAGGATAACTCTGAGGGATCTAATACTTGACCTGTGTATTGTTCATATTTAGCATATACATGGCCGTATAGGTTAGGTTACCTTATTGTTTCAAGTGGAGCAGAAAGGTCATTCTGGGTCACAAGATTTCAAAAGGTTTTTACCTTATTAATATGATATCTCAAGTACAGTAGGATATAATTGTGAAGGATCTCATGCTTGTCATGTGGGTGATTCATGTTTGTCAAAATATATCAAAGGGCAAGGAATCTCTAAGCCTTTTGGCTTTCTGGCTGCTTATGTGCAATATTTTGGTTACTTTAGGTACCTTTGTGCATTAAGCTGATCTGTTCAAGTCCCTGCTGTGTCATTGCCAATTCTTACACATTCTTTTTGGATTACACTCTGTTCATGGTTGAACATGTTGGTACTTTTTTGTGAGGACTCATTAGGAAGGTTCCTGAATTTGAAATTTTGATTCAACATGACTGGGGAAGTATTATGGAATACATTGTAAATTCAGCCATTCTATTTGATTTACATGTACTGAAAAGAAATCTTTTGCCTGATTCATCATCTAAAACCTGATTCCATAAACAAAGCAATTAGCCAGAAAGGCTACATAATGAATTGTCTAGATATGTGTTAACATTATAGTTAGACGCCTCTTGTTACATGTGGAGAAAATGGTCATAATAATTTTGAAAACTTCTTTTGCATTTATATAGCAGGAGTATAAAGGATTGATGTTCAAACTATGGAAAGTAATACTTTTTCATGTCTTTTCCCTGTTGTATAGATTGAAGAAGCAGTAGAAGCTGTAAGGTTTGATAAGAATATTAGAGTTCTGATATTAAGGAGTCTTGTTCCTGGAGTTTTCTGTGCTGGTAAGTTAAATCCTGTACATTGACCATAGCAAAGTCAACAGAGGAACAGTATGCAATTATGCGTTACTTGCCTTAATGACATGCAAAACAAATGGTCTTTAATAACAAGCAGGTCCTTTCTGATATATTTCCTAATCTACTTTCTCCTTCTTTCCTTCAGTCTCACTAGATAGAAAAGTCTACTTTTACTGTTATCCAATCATGAGGAAAGTGTTCAGGCAACTGTAAAAATGTAGCCCTAGTAGTATAGATGGATAAAATACATGAATCTGCTAAGTGCCACTCTAAAATTTTATACTCCATGTTTTACAAAGCATTCTTAAAGTTAGAATTCTGTCCAAGAGACTTATTGGGTAATTGTGAAACATTTTCTGTCTTTTAAATGTTTTTTTTTTCTTAATTATTTAAATCATTGCAATAGGTGCAGACTTGAAGGAAAGAGCTAAAATGTCTGAGAAAGAAGTTGCCCCGTTTGTTGCCAAAGGAAGAAGGATGATGAATGATTTCCATGAAATGCCAGTTCCAGTGATTGCTGCCCTTGATGGTGTTGCAGTAGGAGGAGGATTGGAAATTGCCATGGCATGCGACTTCAGGATTGCTGGTAAGATAGCATTATAGCACAGCAATTGGCTGGGGTATAAATCAGCAAAATACAAGAAAGTCTTACAGAAGGTATGACAAAATAGAAAGCTTTTTACAAAGTTAATCATACCCATTAGGTATATGGTCAATAAGACTCAATTGAGAACTATTAATGAATACCATTTCAGCAGTGATTGGTCTTTTTGAATACAGTGCTTGTAGTTTGGTGAGGAACATATCCAGTTAAATTACTTGACATGTCATAACGTTATGTCCTTCAGTTTTCCCTTGCAAAAGGTAGTATTTTCTTAAATGCTTCAAAGAAAATATTACCATGTGAAAATTTTCTACATGTGCTTAGGTAATCTAAATCCAAAAGTAAAACATGATACTATATCTTGCTTCCAAAATGGGGAGAGGCCTACCCCTGTTATTTTACCTTCTGCTTTGAAAATATTACAAACTTTTGTGAAAAATTTTTAAAACCAAGGAAAATAAATCTGAACACTCATCTGGGCATTCCTGTTAAAGGGAAATATTGCATTTGAAAAGATATCATAAAATGACAACAAAGTAATCCCATTGTGGTCTCTTCCCCTCTTCAAACATGAATCACAAATAACTTGCAACAGATCAACAATAATATCACGAAATATGGAGAAAAAGAAGCAACAATTTCCTCATCGTACTGGCTCATTATTGAACGATAAGCCTTGCCTACATTGCAACATCTTGTATTGCTGCATATTCATTTAGTAAGAGCGGTTACATGCATGGGTCATATTTCCACTCATTGCGCAATACTTGTTGACCTTGGTAGCCCTTGGTTTCATGCTCACAACAACCTACCACAGCCGTTTCTGTATGGTTGCCTATGCTGTACTGTGGGATAGTGCAGTTTACCCAGGGAGATGCAGTGTCATCTTCCTGACCGTTCACCATGATGTTCACCTCCCAAACAGCTGCACAGTGAGCATTATTCACAGGACGGTTTTACTTTATCTACTGAAGACAAACATATTTTCGCGACGTGGCCTCACAGGTTGGTCAAATTTTCGTTTTCTACCACTACTAGGGCCTAAACCGATAGTAGCAGTTACGCACCAAGAATCTCTTTTACATCTTACTGTTACGAAAGCGAAGCAACTGGCTAAGGGCCAAAGACTACAATTCAAATTACAGTAACTGTAACTTTGTGAATGTTATTGTAGTATACCAGGAAGGTGGTAAGAACCCCCTTAGTATACTAACTATAGTTCAGTTCAGACAGTGTAGTAATTCTCAGTAGTTCGTAATTTACGAACATTTTGTACATGCTGTAGAAGGCATCTGTTATTGTCTGAAGTAGCGTAATAAAAAGGATTTGACTGGTGAATTTCAAATTGAGGTGACGAAGGTGTGGTTTTGCATGCATAATTGTTTGGGTGAACAAATTTGTCAGTTGTTACAGAAAGGTTAATTACTTGTTAATTAGTACTCACTGGGTAGAAATTTTTCCTCAGTTACCCCTCTTTCATCGAACGGGATCTGATCATATGTAAAAGTGGATAGGTTAAATAAAAAGCTTCACAAATGCAATATTTTCCTTATATTTTTAGTTATATTTTGTCACAGTTTGTTCCATATTATGTGAAGATGGTATGCACTAGTCCAACCTGTGTTACCTTTTTTTTCCCTTTGATGTAGTGGTTATTTGTTTGGAGAAGCTTCTGCAGTACTGTAGTGCAATCTGTATGTTCAGCATTTCAACAGAAGCCTACTGTACATTCATTGGTCACAAGCAGTACATATGCACCTTTGTTAGCCCTATGATAAATTATGGAGATGATCATAATAATTTTAGTAAAATTAAGGACATCTTAACCTTTACATGAGTTTTTTGAAGCAGCAAATATTCATCAAAACATATTTCACCACAATCTAATAGTTACACAGAACCTGCAGATGTGACCCAAATTGTGCCAAGTCTTCAGCTGAACAAGCTTTGGATAGCTTAAAATTCAAATCTCTCTTTGTTCCAACACCTCTGAGTCAGGATAGTCAGGATAAGGGTTAGGTCAGGGTGAAAGCATTAGGGTTACATGCCACCAAACATAAAGGTGTTGGGACATACATGTGTAATCCAACAGGCTCGCTGACATTGTTGCCTATATGGGTGGTTTTTCTGGTTTATTTTAGAAGTGACCCTTCTGCCAAAAACCCAACCAGAAATGGTTTGTTGCTGCTGTGCTTAGTTCAAAGACTGTATTTTCTCTCCCCCTCTCTCTTATATCTTGCTTCTGCTTCAACTTAAACATTTTACAACACATTGGAGTTGTTTGATACACCTTAAAAGCAGTAAAGGCCCATTTACCAGCATTCATGAGCTTTATTGGTATAAAGTAACATTTAAAGCTATGTTTAATACTTGTAGGACTATTACTTAGATCTTTGAAGGAAACTAATCCAGAGTGGCTTCTGTTAAGCAGCTTAAACTATTAACACAGTATTTATTTCTTAGAGGTGCAACTTCAAACCTAAGAGCTTTGGGATTTAAAAGTTAAATCTAGAACACAGGATTATTATACAGTTCAGCTATTCTGACAGCTGGCCACTATTTCCTAAAAAAAAAGGGCTTTTATTTAAATGGTCCTAGTATTAAAAAAGACCTTATTGTGTCACTGATATAATCAGGAGGCTTACAACATGACTGATCTGATATTTCCACGTCTTTGGACCCAAGACCCCTGGTACGTGATCGTGTGCCCACATGGCTCATTCTTTTAAGATTCATGATAGCTTAAGGAGTAGAGGAAAACCTTTACGACTTACTGATTCCTGAGGATGATATTGGCACTGGAAAGAACTGTGAGCGACTAGCTTTTCTTATGAAACTTTAAAAATTGATAGAGCTGTTCAGGAAACCATACAGGAAAGTATGGTGCATGATTACTTTTCACCATATATAATTCATATACAGCAATGTAAGTAGATCTTTGGTGTGAAAACTGGACTTACAAAAACTAATTTTACATCACATTAAAACATTTTTTCATTGTTCTATCCCCAGCTGATAATGCTAAAATGGGGTTGACAGAATGTCGTTTGGGCATAATACCAGGAGGAGGTAATAACTACTTTAGAATTGTTTGTAATTTCAGTGTGTTTGGATGAAGCCCCCTTTCATCATTTGAGATTGTGTTTGATTCTGTAAGTACTAAATCATACTTCTTCAAAACTTTAAATGCCCCCACCCTCATAGTTTCTGGCAGGAGTCTAAAGTACTTCTAAGTATTACCACTAAATATGCAGGTTCCTCTATCATGTGTCAGTTCATAGGAAACAGTGCAAACATTCATTACAGCTAGAGTTTGTACCTATAAAGCCATATGATGATGTTTAGTAATCATTGACAGAAACTTAAGAAAGCACTCCCTGGATCATTCAGAGTATGAATGAAATGTAATATTTATTTACCAAAATGTGGTAAAGCTTTAAAAGAGCAGGGGAAGTGAGGGCTAGATGATAGGCTTGTACAGGGACAAGTAAAATACCAGATGCTTGAGGAAATTATGTAAGGAATTTTGTAAGGTAATGTGGAAACTTTTTGAACCATTGTTGTAGTCTTCTTCTGTACAAGAATCTTGTCACTATTGTAGCTTTCAAGGGAGCTATTTACAGATACATCACTTTCCTACAATTTACCCAGACTGGTTAGACATGTTTGCTTTCATTTGTATTTCCTTCTTTTCAAGTTCTTGATGGGAAAACAAGTTTGTTCATATCGCAGAATAATCCTTTTTGAGCTCCTCAAATATATACTCAGTGGATTAATAATCGAATATATACTCAGTGGATTCATCAGTCTGTTTGGCTCTGGATCTCTCCAACTGCTACCAAATTGTACACTCACTTTAACTTCCCTTTAAACCAGCTGTCAGTCTGTACAGCTAGAACTTTTTGCCCTGTGATAGTAATTCTTTGGACCCTGAATTATTTTGCATAGTTTGTGATCCCCAACCTGAATTATTTTCACAAAGCCTTGGCCATTTCCTGGGTAACTTCTCTTAGCTGCCCCACTATGACTTGTTTTTGGTTGTATGCCTTTGTTTTCATTTCCTCAATCAATCATCTAAATTATTGATTGCTTGTTCATTATCATTGGGCTCACCCATATCTTGTTGTATATCATTTGCTTTTACCAGCAAAGAAATCCTGCAAACTGTACAATTTGGTGCCATTTTCTTTGAGTGAAGTTGGAAAAAGGAGCTTTTTATATGAAATACAATTTTAATGCTATAGGGCAACATGGTAGTGAATATGAAGTCTTTATAACCTGTAGAGCAGGGGTGGGGAACCTTTTTTCTCTGACGGGCCATTTTGAAGGTCATAATCAACTCGCAAGCCGCACACAGAGAGGGCACAATAAGCTTTCCCCACAGGATGCAGACCAAGGGGCCCCAAATAGGCTCTGGTGGGGTCTAGGGGAAAGGTCTAGGCAAGAACTGGGGCAAAGTCCCTCAAGCTCTGGGAATTGTACTAATTTGTAGCAATAGAATGCTCATTCACTGTTTTAAATGGCATAGGATGTGCAAGGCTAAACAGACCAGAAGTATCACAAGCAGGTTGTCTTTTTACCTTTGTGTGAAGTAATGATGAAAGAGTGCAAATAATAAGTGCGTGCGAAGCGCTCCGAAAAACTGCGTGTTTTTAAGCCAACTTCATTTTTTTCTTCATTTACAAAATTGCAAAATTGTCCACTTTCTGACATTTAATTCACTCTTTGGAGGGACACAGTTCTTAAGCCCCTCAACCCCTTTTCAAATCTACTGGAACAGATACATTGCCCACTGAGTTTCATACTCGAATAGTTAGAACTACACATGTGATAGTGCAATTCTGTACATTGTTATGTAGCCTGTGTGCCATGCAAAGTATCCGTTACCTACAGAAGTACAGGAATTCGGCACTCGATTTATGTCTTACAAAACGGTTGGCATGTCTCCCGGGCCAGATAAACTGGTCTTGCAGGCTGGAGGTAATCCCCACCCCTGCTGTAGGGCGGTAGGTGATTACAAGCAAATTTGTGGGACCAAAAACTGGCCTTTCAGGTCGTTTGACATTCTCATTGCTTCTAGGATTCAAAGGGTTGATATAAAGTGTACCTCAACTTTGAGCCTACAAATCCCTAGGGGTCTTATTATAAAGGGGGGAGAGGGATGCTTTATGAGGGGGAAATATTAGGGGCTCATAAAGTGATTTGTATTGGATTTTCATGAGAACGTTCTATGCACTTTGAAGATAGATTAGTTCTAGCTGTGTTAGAAAAGGGAAGCTTGGATTTTCCTCTCCTCAGCTTCTTAGAATAGAATGACTGAGGTTATTTGTGAAATCCTCTGTGGGAGATTGATCCGTTCCAGCTGTCTTGGAAAAGGAAAGCTTGGATTTCCCTCTCCTCAGCTTCCTAACAATAAAAGGGCTGCGGCCATTTGTGAAAGCTCCTGATATGTCGGTACATGAAAATTGCTTCATGTTCTCAAAGTTTCCATGTGTGAATATCCAGTACCTGTCAGCACTAAAATATTGTTTTAAATATGCAATATCATCTCTGTGGTTGTACTCTCTCAACAGGTGGCACTCAAAGGCTTGCCAGAATCATAGGATCATCCAAGGCCAAGGAATTAATTTTTACAGCAAAATTAGTCTTTGGAGATGAAGCTGCCAAAATTGGGCTGGTCAATTATGCTGTCCCTCAGAATGACACAAAAGATGCTGCTTATCAGAGATCTTTGGAACTTGCTAGAGAAATCCTACCAAATGTAAGCAATTTTTGTCTTCTTCTACAGTTTATTAGCAAACCCTCAGTAGGAAGCTTTTCCGAAAGACGGTAAAACTTAAACAAGTGTTTGCACTCTGGAGATGCAAACACTTGTAAGTGTTCATTTTGAAACTCTCCTGGAGCTGGCGTACTAGCCTCTAGAACTGTCTTAAGTTTGTGATGTAACCATGATTCCATGCCTATAAATACTCTACTGTAATGTTTACAGAGAATATAGCAGATATGAATAAAGAAACATGTACGATAGCGAAGGCCAAACAATTCAGTGGCAACCTTGCTGTTGGTTACTTGTGTTACTTTTGTATATCAACAGACCAATGATACCCTGAAGGTGTTAATCGTGTGAAATGCAGTAAAAGTGAACTGAACACAGCCACTGTATTTATGTTGTCTATTGCAGTCAATCTTTTTGGGGATCAGAAAAGTTGCAAACAATTCACCTTCACAATTGATAGGCAGGAGAAAAGGGAAAACTTGTGAATATATATTTATTACAATAGTGGGAAATATTTTTTTTGTCAAATTAACAAAACTTCGGCATACTGCTGTGAAGAGTTATGAAAACTACTAGTACAACTATGAATTTGAAAAAGTTGTTCATATATGAATGAGGTGTTACGTGCAATCATGATATAAAAGCTGTGTGTTCTTGTTGGATAAAAGCTACAACTACTTGAGCAGTTTATCATAAGTGGCTTGGCAGGGCCAGTGGAATCTGTGTCAGTATTTGAGATGCAAATTAATTTTTAATGGCCTGTAAAACAATTTAAACTGTTAATAATTCTCTACTGATAATTTTGTTATTGTATGTAAAAATGACAATTTTTACTTCCAAGTAGAAAAGGATTTTAGTCCTGAAATTCAAGATATGGCCACACTAGAGAGCTGCACTTTTCTGTACATGTACTGCAAGGCAAAAAGCACCCCATCATTAATAGACTCTAAAATATAAACTAAGTCTGTCATGAACATCAAGAATGTAACAGTGGCAACAGATAGGTGCAAATCCAACATGTATGCTAGCTTTGCTTTAAAGGTTTTTTTTTTTATTCATATTCCTTTGGGAATTTCTTAACCTTGAGCTGTATCTTTACATTTACAACATATGTTCACACAGAAGCTACACTATGAATGTTCCAGTTTTTGCTGATTGAACCAAGCTACTTTTGTGCATAAGCTCTTTAATTCAGGGTTCCCAGCCAACCTGGAAATCAGGGGAAACCTGGAAATGATTTCTCCTTTTTCCAGTCAGGTGAAAGTCAGGGAATTTGAGAAAAGTTCCTCATATCAGGGAAAAATAAGGGAATTTTCTTTGGTCAGACTTTCTCGACTTGTGTCCATACCAAACAGCAAATCGATTCCTCTGGATTATTGCATGGCTATAGTGGCTTGCAAAAACAAAAAATAAGAATGAATAAAGAGGTGGAGAAAGGATGGCTGTGAGGGTAGAAGGGAGGCCATTGTTTTAAAATTACATTAATATGATACATGTTTATGTCTTAGGGCCTGCAATTGCAGTTTATTGAAGATGTTTAGAAGCAAGAAATAGTTAAAATTGGTGATTCTGGAATTTTTAACTTGCATCAGGAAAAAGTCAGGGAAAAATCAGGGAGTTTTGTTCCCATAAAATGCTGGGAACCCTGTTTATGCAGCTGTGGTCAGGGTCAGGACGTTTTGATAAAACTTACCATAACATATCATTCATACACAAGCCAGGTAGCATTTACTGGAGTTGGACTTCATACTTTAATACTTTAATGGTGATTATAGAAATAGTGATTTTATTGAAAGATATACTGTACCATAAACATAAACCATAAACTGTTGATGCAGTAATCAATGAAAAGTATGCGCAAGGGTATTTTGCCCAATTTTATGAT
Source organism: Holothuria glaberrima (assembly GCA_009936505.3). Classification (NCBI taxonomy): domain Eukaryota; kingdom Metazoa; phylum Echinodermata; class Holothuroidea; order Aspidochirotida; family Holothuriidae; genus Holothuria; species Holothuria glaberrima. The sequence goes on along the minus strand of WURT03012987.1, from coordinate 1,524 downwards.
AATTTGCAACACTCGATTTTGTGCCAGAGCACCAGTCTAATTTGGAGCCCTGTTATGGTGGCTTTTATATAGTTTTTATACGTACATTCATGGATAATTTGCTGAAACCAAATATATATCACAACTCTAGATGTATGACCTGCCATGGGGTGTATTCAGTTTTACATGCTGTAATATTAAACAAGAGAGAAGTTGCTGATCTAGTCCATTGAGGACTCTTCAAGGTTGCAAATGTTCTTGACAAGTGATTCCATACGTAATTTACCACTCACTAGAGCAAAAAAGGCAGAAATTGCGGTACTTCTGATATGTAATATGTTTCAAGTAAGTCACTTGTGAAAGTTTTTATCTTGTTTTATCTTTATCTTTGTCTTTCTAGGGACCAATTGGTGTGCAGATGGCCAAACAGGCAATTAATAAGGGTTGTGAGGTATTAAAATGCTTTATTTTAACTTTTTTTAGTATTTCTGAGTACCACTAGACAATATAGTTTAAAAATTTGTTTTGACAAAACTTAATTCTAAAATTTAATGAAGAAAATCTGACTGGTATTTCCACAAACCTAATTACTGGATTGTGAGGGAATACCGATTTTTAAACATGGGGCCAGATACCGCTTTTGTTCCTACTGTGAGTATGGCAGATACAAAGATGGAGTAAATTCCAACATGTTGTTTTTTGCAAGACATAAGTAGATATTGTGGGTAATTCAACTATTACACTCCCTCTAAATGTAAACAGAGAATTTTGTGTAGTAGAGTTTTTTACAGATTCATATAATAAGTTACTTTTTCATTGTGCAGTGATACTGTATTCACTTATAATTTTTCCCTTCACTTACTATTTTTGGTTTTGATGAAAAGAGAAACCTATGCATTTATGATGATGTGTGTGTGTGCCTGTGCATGTGTTTATGACACTTTGCTTGTTAACACGATATTTCAAGAAGGGAAATTCTGACAGTTTTCAAAAATGGTACATAGATGCCCCCTTTTGAGAGGATGGACCCTACTGTTTTGGTGGAGGTGAAAGGTCTTCTGGGGTCATCAGGGGTCAAATTCTGAAAAACTTATAAACACTGTATCTCAAGTTAGGAAGCTTGGATAGATTTCATAACTAGTATTTGGATGATTTATGGAAAGGAGAAGAACCCTATTGTTTTTGGTGGAGGTCAGATGTTAGTAACCCAAAATTAGATGATTTTTGACCCAATCTGCAAAAAGTTGTAAAGAATCTGTTTTCAATGGATTTGAGTAGGTAAAGGTGTATAGATTTTCAAAAAAAAAAGATGCCGCCAGTGTCAGCTGGGGAACTTAAAAATGGCGTCCAAAATTGGCGCCTCACAAAATTTTTTATTGTAAGAGGGGTAGGGCAAGTTGTAACGTTGCTTGGGTGGTCATCAGGTTCAAACTCTGAGAACCTTGTTTACACCATATCTTGATGTAAGAGCTTGGTTTTATTTTTCAGTATTCAGATGTGTTATAGTGAGACTAAGCACCTACTGGGTTTGGTGGATGTCAAAGG
>WURT03012976.1:0-16269 GCA_009936505.3 Holothuria glaberrima | reverse complement strand
ATACTGAGAACTGCATCGCACGGAGGTGCACTTTGCATCGCAAATTGCGATGCGATACCGCTTATTTCCATCCCTGCAAAATAAAGCGTGAACTCCGCTGGGTGTCCCTTTTCTCATTTTTTGTGTTATATCATGTATATTAGTATGTAGCAGTACCTACGTTCATACCAAAATGACCAGACCGAAAAATCAGAAGACATGCCTTATTTCATGCAAACTGATTTCGTTCTCGGTCTGTGACACTGGTTACGAACGTTGTTCTGATGTTCTCTCCACTGTGTAAGTCAATGCAGCTTCTCCATTGCGTGTTGTGATAGAAATTACACAGCCCCACTAGACTGCCATGGGATTCTGTTTCTTATGCTCCTTCTGTCATGACTTCACACACCAACACCCTCGTAATATCCTATGCAGCTTGCTACGCAGGAAACATGTCACCTGTTAGGCTCTTAGCGATCGCTAATTTGTTTCTTGGCTGTTTATTTGTGCCTATATGTGCTTTTAGTGGTGGTTGGTAATGGGGTAAGTACCAGGCGTTAAGTGCTTAACTGTTAGACCTAGGCTAGCCAAATTGGTTATGTTCATATCGCAATGCATGGTTTTGGTGTTGGTAAGTTATTGCGCGCCTAGGCTTAACCCACAATGAGTAAATGTATGCAATACTGCTATAGAAGCCTAACGTTAGTCTATTTAACTCTGTGCAACAGCTGCGTTACGACAAGTGAAATGAATAGTGAAAATTTATGGCATCGAAGTGGTAAAATACTACTACCAGAAGTACAAAGTAGAATCTTCCACTATTGAGTTGCTGCTTGGAGCAGTTTTGAGCTCCCTGTGGGATGAATGTGTGTGCAAAAAGGGAAAACAAATTCTTTCTTTCTTACAAAATTATGGAATTTCAGTTCATAAGCAAAGGCCCCAAAAGTCAAATACATAGCACCATTTTGTATCTAAGATCCCTCATGAAAGCCAAAATTTCTCAAAGGGGAGGGGACACCGCCTCCCCGTAGCCCCCTATCCCAGGCCGGCATTCACAAAAATCTTCCTGATTCATACTGTCCAATGTTGGCAACTCTGCTAAAGCTAAGTTAAAGAAAATATTGGGAAGGTTTGTTGAGAGTTGATTACCATGCAACTGTAGAAATGTGTTTGCCAACTGCAGGTACAAGGTATATACCAGAGTGGAGTTAAGAAAAGATTGGTACCAGTATCATGCACCTGTATCAGAATTTTGAAAAAGCCTCTGACATTCACAGTCTTAATCACTTCCATATCCAAATTTGTAAACATGGTAATGGTATATGTAGTCTAACAATGTACTGTTCAGTTGCTTCACACAGTGTAGTTCTGAATTACCCCAAGGATTGAGTAAAAAGTTTAGCAAAGCAAGCAAGATGAAAAAACTTCCTAAAAATAGAAATTCTTGGTGATATATTCAATTCAAATTTAGCACCAGATGTGGTACCATTTTGCATCTAGCCCACCTCAGGTAAGCAAAAAAATTTCAAAGGAGAGGGAGACACCCCTTGGACCTCTCCCCTAGGACAGCAATCAGTGTCATCTGCAAGATCAGAGACAAGCGCACGGACAAAATTTGAACCTGTGGAGAACATTACTGTACTTGAAGTTCAACAAGATGTTCCTGCCAATTTGTGTGTGGGATTTTTCTGTTTGTGGGAGTAGCTTGTGTCTATAGATGTCTATTATGATGTCATAATGTATGCAGATTTGAGGTTCACATGCCATTCAAAAATGGCATGTTTAACATCTGATACCAGCAAACTCATGCTGAACCTTGAGTAAAGAGAGAGTGAAGCAAAACACATTTAAAGGGAAATATTGCATTTGAAATGCAGCAACATGGCATACAAAGAAATTAAAGTAAATCATTATTAAACCACTCAGTCTCACCAATAAACTCTAGCAATAGCTTTATCTCCTCAAAATATTATGCAGTACAAGAGTAACAGGATGGTACATCATTTGAATTTTTGAAAGTTTGGGCGAACAAATCGAATTACCAAATTACTTCCTGTGAAAGCCTTATATCTTGAAAAGAAGGCTACTACACTGCCTTATTTTGAAATATATATCATTCTGTTTCTATTTATATGGTTTGAAAAATATGAAAATTTTCTGTCAAACAAACATAATAGTTCCCTTTTAAGAAAAACATCTGAGACAAAAAGTAAGCATGGCACTCTGAAGTTGACTTTCTGCAAGTCACCTTGTCTGGAAAATGGTGGTGTCTTCTAGGTAATTATAGTTGTGATATCTCAACAACAAAACAAGATAGAAGATCCAGTTTTTTCTTTGGGTTTAAATATTTTTCTTTCAATATTACTTTGATATAATTCTTAATTTTACTCCTTTTAAATGATCAATCTTACAGTTATATGCAGTCAATTAGTCCAAAGATTGACAGTCAAGTTTGCTTTGCAGGTTTCAAACCAAAAGAGCATAAACTCATTTTGCATTGGCACATGTGTCCTACTAGTTCTTCATCTTGCCTCCTTTTCAATGAAGCAGGGGGGTCTGATTTATCGTTCCAGAATGGCATGAATACTTAATTGTTTTTGTTGAATGTTCCCAACAAAGGATATGTGTAAATTGAAGTCTTGAATTCTGGCATTGACCACACCTTTAGATTTCAGATTTCATGCAAAAGCCTTTGTAGGTTCCTTGCTTCCTGATCATGGGAACACACTGAAACCAATTTTTTGATCAGCATGGTAATTGATTATTTGTAAAAGAGGCTAATGAGTATCAGTACATGAAGGCTCACACAACTGGCTCCTCTGTGGCTGATTTTCTAATTTGCCAGTTTCGGAGAATCGTAGTTGTCAACATAGGAGAAAACTTGTGATAGAATAAAAACAATGGCCAAAACAGCCGGTCGTTTTAATAACCTTCATTAATACCATCAAAATAAAATGTTAACTCCAAAATATAATTTGAGGGCATTTTTATGACATAATTAAAAAAATACCCCATGAGTTGCGATTCCTATGAATGCAGTCATTACTTGACTCCCCGCCAAGGGTGGGAAGTAGGTCACCTGCCCAAGCCTAATCTGCTATGCATACAATCATGATAGCTGCTGGAACAGAGACAACTTCACTTTCGAATATGACTTTTGAGAACCCTCACTAGTGTTCCAAATCTGTCCCCAAATAAATCTGATATAGCTAAGAAAGGAAAGTACAATCTCCAACATTTATCTGGTAGCCCACAAGTCTATGGTGATAAATGATAATATGAAGTTTTGTATGCCTTTAAAATAGCTGGAATTTCATTTGTATCCTTTATTGGTACACATCTCATGTACTGTATTCAAAATAATTATCTAGATGACATTCATTTAATTAAGTGTTAAAAACTCTAAGTAAGCACTGCCTGATATTTTTGAAGGCTTTTCTCCAGCACTTTCCCTGTATTATACTTTCTCCTTATAGAGTTATATAATTGCTTTGGTTCTTATGATATATCCTAACAACTGTACATGAGGTATTTGGAATCTAGCAGTCTCATGTTTTAGTGTACCATAGTTATGGTACACAAATCTTGGGGCATTTGGCATTTGAGAACCTGCTCAGGCAGTCCATGCAAGAAGGTAATACTGTTGGAGACGCATTGAGGACTGCTTGCTTTACCAAAGTTTTAGAGTGCAGAAAGTGTACCCTGTTCTGTGTGTGACCATGCGTGTTCATTATCAAGTAACGTGATTTGTCCCGCGGAAAAACTTGCATCCTGCGGACACAGATCAGTAACACTTTCTGCGTCCCCTGGTAGGTTCTTTGCATCCCAGATGCCAAATCCTGCTTTCGTAAAAATGCTGACAGGAACTTATTAAATATGTAGTGGATTCTGTGATTTTGACTTTATGGTAAAGACATGCTACCAGTTTTAAGCAATTGTGTTAAGGCCTGCACTCGTTACATGTAAATGTTTCTTTGTTTCTCTGGGTAAAATTACTGTCAGTCATAGGAGTTTTATGTTGTGGATGTAGTTAAATTAGTTCACCTTCAAATATGCATGATGGTCTGTACATACCCAGTTATAAGATTGGTCAATTTTGCAAGACCTGTAACTAGTATGCCAGCCCATTGTCTTTGCCCAGTTATGTTTAAGTTAGCCATTAGAAACAGGAGTTATAGATTCAATATTTTGCCTAAGTTTTGGAAAGTTGTGAAAACAAATAGGGTATGTCACATTTTTCTTGTTTGTAAGTTATTAGCAAGCTTTTATGAAAATTTAGGTGTGGAGGACAATTAAGTTTTATTAATGACCACTGTCTTCACTCCACAGATTTTTTCAAAGAATTAACCAGTTCTTTTGAAAAAGCATGTATCATTTTCTTTCTGACAGGTTTGAGTATCCTGTTGACTCTGCTCATCGCCCAGCTCAACGATCATCGTCTCCCAGAAAGGAAGTACAAAGTCCAGAGGTCACTTCCACAACACAAACAACGCCACCCAAGTCAGCTGGAAGAAGAACACCATCAGCCAAACGCAAACTACCAACACCTTTGGTACCAGAAAAGGTGAATGCAACTGAAAGCATCCCACAAAAGAAAATTCCCACCCCTTCACCAGGACGTCGTGTGGCAGAGTCCAAATCACCAGCTGTTGGAAAGAAGAGTCCAACTAAGAAAACGGCTTCACCTGCCATGAAATTAACCCCAAGGAGGAAGACGCCAGAAAAGTCAACAACTCCAGCCAAGAAGTCAACCCCTTCTGGGAAGTCCCCTTCAATAAACCTCCGGAAATCGTCTCCAGTAGTAAAATCTCCATCAGCAGAAGAGACATCAGCCACCCCAGCCAAGCTGAAAACTCCAGCCAAAAAAACACCAAGCCCCAAAGCATCCTCAGTAAAACGCCAGAAGTTATCTTCAGCAGCAAAATCTCCATCAGCAGAAGAGACAGCAGCAACCCCAGCCAAGGTGAAAACCCCAGCCAAAAAGACACCAAGCCCCAAAGCATCCTCAGCTGTAAAGTCTCCATCAGCATCCCAAGCAAAGGTAAAAACCCCAGCCAAGGTGAAAACCCCAGCCAAGAAGACACCAAGCCCAAAAGCATCCTCTGCTGTAAAGTCTCCATCATCATCCCAAGCAAAGGTAAAAACCCCAGCCAAGGTGAAAACCCCAGCCAAGAAGACACCAAGCCCAAAAGCATCCTCTGCTGTAAAGTCTCCATCATCATCCCAAGCAAAGGTAAAAACCCCAGCCAAGGTGAAAACCCCAGCCAAAAAGACACCAAGCCCTAAAACATCCTCAGCTGTAAAATCTCCAGTAGGAAAGACATCAACTACCCCAGGCAAGTCGAATACCCCATCCAAGAGATCGCCTTTAGTACCACAACGTAAATCAAGCCCAGCAATGAAGACACCACCTTCAAGGAGAAGCACTACACCCCCAGCCAAGAAAACACCTACACCAGGTAAGAAATTACCTTCCATCTCTGTGTTGTTAGAAAAAAATTTCAACAAATAAAACAAGTTTTCTATACAGTTGGATACTGTACTTAGCACTACTTGACTGTAGGCTTGGACAACTGCGCTATTTACGCATGCCCTTTACCGAGCACAGACAATCTTAGCACTCAAGTTGGCATGTGTGTGTGTATTTGTGATCATTAGCTTGTATAAGATATCTCAAGATAGGAATGATGGATCCTTTAGTGTGCAATATCAATGGGAATAAACCTTTCATTTTTGCTGGAAGTGAAAGTTTGTAGAGGTCACCAAAATTCAAAACCTGAAACCTTGTTTCAAACATAATATTAGCATCTTTGCTTTTCCGTATTTGGGTGCAGTACAGAAAGTAAAAGAACCTCAGTGTTTGTTTTTGGATGGAACATGGAATATGGGTCTTTCTCTGATAAGGGTACCAGTAGTGGGACATGAGGTCAGATTTTAAAAATCACCTTTGAAATTTACACTCATGATAGAGTATTATCAACATTTATTAAAATTAAAAATACTTTTACATACAGCATTGTGTATGCATGAGGGCACTCATTCAAACATAAATGCCAGTAAATTGACCAACATAACAGGGACACCAAAGGAGGGTTAAAGCTCCTCTTAGAAGGATGAAGAAAATTCCTAAATGTTTGAAAATTCATAGTTAAGTGTGATTTAGGACCCTTTTTAACAGGAACATGAAAGAAGTTTGGAATAATTCTCCAAAACTTGAAAAAAGTCAGTTTCATTTTTCCCAACACTGTCAAGTGTCAAAAGGTCTACACTTAAACATATTTTATACAATATTGACTGTTTTTACTAGTAAATGGTATTTAAGTATTAAAATTTTCCTCTTTGACACCCATACATTGTTAGACTTGCCATTTGGTATCTTATTTTCTCTCACTTTATGGGCATGTATGGTATTTGCAAGTTCTTTTACCCCATTTTGACCTAACATGTAAATTTTCAATGATAACAGTTTAATTTTTAAATGATGAGTTGACCTGGAAATTTTCAAATGCAATATAAACCACAGTTTGGAATAATAAAATACTATAAAAAGCCTCAGTTTTATTGAATTTTTGTTTGTCATACATCAAGAATCACCAACATAACTATGGCAGCATGGGGGACACCAAAAAAATCAAATGTCCATCAGCATAAAATACTTGGTTCAAAAGACATGGGATCAAATTTTCTGGTTACATTCTGGCATCTACTTTTCATGTGACTAAACTCACAAAAAAATTAGTAGTGTTTGCAAATGGTGAAGCATCAAAGTTTACTAACGTAACTCACTAAGGGGGACACGAAAATTCTGTCAATTATGAACGACGCCTTGAAAAATGTTTAATTAGTTCTTTCCAAATGTACTACTTTCTAAAGGAGTTTGACCTAATTTTTACATCAAATGAACTTTTGCCACCTGAGAATGCCCCAGGGTTCGATTTAACAGTTGTCTGGTCACCCGAGACAACCAAAATCTGTGAGGGACAACCAAACAGTTACAGGGTTGGTCGTCCATGCGCCAACCAAAGTTCATGCAAAAAGACAACAAAAGGCTTCTACTACTACAAAATTTGTTTTGGGCAACTAAATTTTCTTTTGGACATGCAATCAAAACTTGCAGACAGGTTGTTTGATGGACAACCATAAAATTTCCTTAAAACTGAGGCCTGTGACTATATTGGAAAAATGGTGAAAAATTAGAAAACCAATATAACTAATTTAGAGAATTACCCATATCCCAAGAGCGTAACTTTGAGGGATCTCATACTTATCACATGTATGCCCATACTGAGCTCAAGAATTTTATTATGTTTGAAGTAGAAGAACACTATAACTTTTGATGTAGGTTAAAGAGTATTTGAGGTCATCACATATCAAATTGGGAAAAACGTAGTGTACAGGATAGAGCAAACAAAAGGTATGTGTGAATCTTATATTTCACACATTGTGTGTTCCATAGGACAGATGTGAGAATATATGGTCAATGGATGGTAAAGGTTCTATATACAAAAGTTTAACAACTATTAAGCTGTGTAAATTTGAAAGCAGAGTACTTAACAACAGATTATTTCATGGGTAAGGAATCACATAAATTGTCTTTATGGGCCTTTGCTATTGGCTCAGGAAACAGGTCAAGCTGACATATTTGTGATTTTACTATTTTTGTGCATTTTGTATGGGAAGTTTAATTTTGAGTAGATGTGGGAAATATGTGATTTATCACATTATGTTTGAGTAATTCACATTTATATTTTGAGTAAATAGTACAAGTGGTTAATGTTGCCTGAGTATTATTGTTGCTGTCTGTTACTTCAGTGTATGAGTTAATCTACAAACTATAGTAGGTGATTAACTGGACATAATACTACAGCAGGTAAAATAAGACTGCATTAGTATTTCAACTTGAAAATTGGTAAAACCAGACACCAAATCAGATGTGTTAAATGTGTTGTGACAGTTTCATGTTGCAATCATCTATGAATATTAAATTGAAGACTATTTTGTGAACTCACAAGCCATACCATACAGTAGTTTGGAACTTACATTGTACTGTTGGAAAAGGCTCTCATGGTAGGACTTACGTGACAAACTTGAAAAACAGTGTTTTGGGAAATCATTCTCAGAGTTACAATTTCTGTCTGTCAGCAATTACATAAAAGTTTAGCCTGTAGCTTGGGCAGTGTTCAATGAATTTAAACATAGGTGACACTTATTTCTTAGTGAGGGACCTTATGAGGGGTGTGGAAAAAAGTTAGAATAAAGATCATCTAAGTTTCATCTCATGCCATAGTTTTGACACTTCTAAAACAGCCTCTCGTCCTAACTGCATTACCAAATTATCATCAAAGATGCTCAGAAGTATAAATGGCTCGTGAAGGTAAAAAATTATATTCCCAATTCCAAGATTAAAAGATTCTCTTGGGATCTTAGCAACTGGTTTTATGTGGTTTCATCTTGGTGCACTCATTTTTATGAGTCTCACATAGTCTCTCCACTTCACTCTCTTTAGAACTACTGATTGGTATTTCAGTGCAGCCTGTACTATTTGAATAAGTCCTGTGCATGGAGTTGTGTTGTGAGAGCATAAACTGTTTAGGTCAAATTTCAGTGAAGAGATGGTTGAAGTTCAAAAAACTCCAGTTGCTCAGACATGATACAGCAGTTGTGCATTCTGTGGTGCAGCTACAGTGTGGTGTGCTACTATAAGTTTTGATGCATGCACAATTTGGTTGTACATCTAGTATCATTTTGTTCATTTGTGGAGACATACATACTTCTTATAATAAATCTTATGTAACATGAGTTGCTGCAGCTATTGGTGCTTTTGGTATGTTTGTCTGACCATTGAAGTCTTTTCTTTTTGCATTTTTAAACCTCAAGATAAGCCAGCTAGGAGAAGATCTACCCCAGCCAAGCTTCAAACCACAAGCTCTGCCAAGAAAACCACTCCTAAGAAGACTGTTACACCCACCATTCGCAGGAGTGCTTCAAAGGTGCATTTAGTAATGATGTACTTTCTGTATTATTTAATGTATACAATGGTTGAATGTCTGCCGTAGGACTGAAAGCCTTCCATTATACCAGTACCAAGTGATATTTTTCGATGTTAGGCAGTTTTTGTAATTCATAGTACACTTATAGTCTTGCAAAATGGACAGATTTTTATTGCATCTTTTAGTGTTTGCTCAAGTACCAGGACAGCCATCTAGTTTTCTATTTCCCAGTTCCAAATTGATAACCAGGCGTTGCATCAAAAAAAAAAAAAAGAGCATTCCCTTTCAGAAAATTGTATCATTTGTTTGCTTCTTCCCAAAAGCCAACTGAGAAAGAATGAAATAATCACCAAATCAATCATCATCTTTGTTGTGTACTGAAATTGTGTTCTTCCGAGGTCACTTTGTGATCCAGGTCCGTGATTACCTACAAAATGGATCTCCTTTCACCACCTGAGTGTGCTGTCATGTTACCACACTGTAAAATTTTAATGTTCGATACAGTGTTGGCATTAGATCTCATACTTTTGGGGAAAATTCCCCTTTTCCAAAATATTTTCAAGGGGATTTTGTATTAAATGAGGGGGTCTCCATAAGTTGCAAAATAAAAGGTCAACGTTTTCCCATCAGGTGGGGGAAATTGCCACAGATGATTGTTATACTCCAGAATTGCTGAGCAATGTGAGGGAATCTCTCAATCTTGCTGCTTAATGCAAACACTGGTTCAGACAGTATACACACTGAGGTTTGGGCCCATTCCCAAAGCGAAGCATTAAGTGTTGTCTGTGAAACAAATCACTAGGTCATCACCACACTAGGGAGTTGTCAGGGAAGGAGATTCAACGCTCATATTCCTTAGACAATATGTACTTGAAAATGATTTAATCCCTTTTCAGGTAACAGAATTTGATTGACAGGTCCCTTTATTCCCATTGTTTAGCCTTTTCTGGCTTACACTTCCTAATGATTGTCAGCTCCCTTCAGACGCAAGTAATCCAGGAACAATGGTCATTGTTAAAATGTTACTTTGAAGTACAGCCTCTTTGCCGAAAAGATTTTAACTTTAATAAAGGTTTTAAGTTGAACGACTGTCCATAAACCCCTAACTAATGAAGTTCTTTGTGTTTCTAGGATCTGGATAGGTCGTATCCTTGACACATTGTTCAAGTCTACTAAAAACATCACAATTTTTACAACTTTCCGCATGAGTAGCAAGCATTGTCAGCATATGGAGTTTTAAGGAATTTTTCATGAAAGTTAATTGAAATGACGTTAATTTCAACGACAAACAACGAAAGCTAAAAATTTGGAACTTTTCATTGACGACTGGCAATGTAATGTCAGTTGGTGAAATCATCATGATGAGTGCTTGAGATGTAGCAGACGACACAAACCGTTGTCTTGAGTACCAAATCTCCTTCAATACTTAGAGATCGTTTCAAGAGCATGACAATAGACAGCATAATGTCGGCAACAACCTTGTCTCAAAGGACATAATAAGTGTTGGTTCTCCTTCCCTAACAACTCCCTGATCACACATAGCTTGTTAACAAGATTCTAGTCCACTGCTGGCTGCTGAATAAAAGCTGAAACATTTCATTAATGAGCCTAAATACTGTACCTGTGTTTTAATAATTTTAAACCAGTTAAACCATTCAAATCTCTTGTGAAAACTTAACTTTTCATATAGTCCCAAAACATTTGCACCAATATAAAGTATGAAAAGACATTTGCAGTCAGTCAAATCCCCATGCTTGCAAGTGTGAGATAAATAACAATTGCTTCAGGATATAGGCCTAGGCTGTACTGCATACTCCATTTAAGTGTACCAAAATGACACCATGATTCACACTTAAATTAGACTATAATGTGAATCAACCCTGACACCCTGTGCCATGAGTGAAGTACTAAGATAAGGCTGTTAATATTGCAAATTTTCATGTAAAGAATAAAGATACTGACCAACCAAGCAACCAAGTTACACTATTTAAACTGGAAAGAAGGAGTATACCTCTCAAAACAAATGCTTGAGTGTATACTACCTGCAGCCATAGCCGACATTCCTGGTGCTTCATGCAGGGAGGTGCTATGTACACTAGTTATGTGGCATGCTTGCCCTTAACACATGTCCATATAATACACCATACACATGACTTTAGAAGGGAAGCTCTGCAACAGGTAATATGTACAGAGTGAGAAGCTTCTATAATGTAAATGCATGCAATAATACCAGTGATGGTCACAGGCTTCTCATCTTATGTTACTATGTTAGACCGTAAAAATTTGGAAAACAGTAGTTGATGGAATAATAAAAAGGAGGTATGTTTGTGGGAAGTTTAGAACCACCGATTTTCTGTGAAAAAAAGAGTCAATTTCCATTTCAGCAATTCCAATTTCCGTGAAAATCCATGCAAGCTATTTGTCAAATCCGTGACTTTCCGTTTTGCATTGACTTATGTGTTAGGACAGTGAAGCCTAACCATGCTATAAAATCCAACCATCAGCCTAAGGTCTGCACATATATCTAGTGAGAATAAAAATCAAAACAACTTTGCTTACGATTGTTTGAGTGACGGTCCCTTGTTCATTTAAACAGTGAAAGATCCGTACAAAATATTCAAATAATATGCAGGTTGTAATCCAATAATTATTTCACAATTGAAAGCGAAGTCAGTCAAGTCACAACGTTATGATCACTTGAACATTAACAACAGAACAGAACGTGAAACTATATGTTGATGTCCTGATGCACTCAGTATAGTACAGTACAGTAATGAGCATCGTCACGTGCGGGCAACGGGATCGCGGGAAAACTTTGCCTAGGCCTAGCCTTGTAGTACTGCTAATGCACAACTCATGCTTAGTCCGCATCTTTTGTTAGTAAACATGGGAGGGGGTAAATTTTCAACAGTTTTCGATCAGACTGATGGCGGCCAGAGCCTTTCAGTGTTGTGACACACAACTTTTTAAACCTTTTTTATTGTTTTGCCGCCTTGATTGCAAACTTCAATAGCATTTTGAGTGATTTTTGAACTTTCCATGATTTTCCGTAAAAATATTAAAATTCTGTGATTCCGTGGCAATTTCCGTGTTCGCGGAAAATCGGTGGCCCTAGAAGTTTGATTAAATGATTATGAATGATTTGCTTTATGTTTATGAACTGATCATCAAAACTTTTTGAGTAACTCAAACATTTTGACTTGCATGCCACATTCTTTGGCTTACATTCGCTCCTACATTTTGAGAGTATGAACTTCTGTGTTTACGGCGTTGGCCATCTTCCGAAATGTTGATTTTGTTGATGAACCTTGACTTGATTTCATGTTGTGTTAACAATTAACCTTTTAAATTATGAAAACGAACAATTAACCTTTTAAATTATGAAAACGGTCAAATAGGTAATCACCTTACCAAAAATACACAGCCTTAACTGTCAAATTTAATGATAGTTGTGCAGGAACCTTTATTTCTTCACATGAACCTTGATATACAAGAGGATACCTTGTATTCTGTGGCCTATGATTGGTTGAAATTAGTGTACTCTTGAGGACCATTAGGTGTTCAGTTTCTTTTTGTGGTAATTTTCTTTATCTTTCATTTTCAGTTTTCTATTTGAAATAAAACAAATTTCATATTTTCTGATCATAGTACTTGAACAGGTATTAAAAGCTTCTTTGGCTCACACACGAAAAAATTTTTTGAAAGGTGGCAATCGCTCAATGCAGTGAGTAAAGGATGAGCAATGATGTGTTATTTAGTCAGCATTATTGGAAAGGTGGGAAACCATGAACACTAGAAAGCTTTGTCAAAAATGCTGTAAATTCCCTTCGCTCAACAGCGCACTCCTTTTGGAAGTCCAAGAGTTCCAGCATCGTCTTCGCTGAAGGGTTCTATTTCCCAACTGCGAAGGAGGTCTGCACCTGTAGTAGAAGTGGAGGAGCAGTCAACCCCTGTCAGAGAAAAATCTCCCAAGGCATCTCCTGTGAAGATACTCACCCCAAAGGCTCAGCCCCCAGTTACTCCCTTAGCTACTCTCTCAGATGGTAAGAAAAGTTTCATAGCACTTGTGATGATAACAAATAAGTTTGGCTCATTTTTTTGTAAGGATTTGCTAAAATCTTTCCCATTGCTCTTGACTGCCTTATGCCTGTGGTGGACAAAGTGAAGACAGTATGAGCCCTATGATTAAATTTGCTACAATTTTTTACAGGGTTTCCCAACCTTTCTTGAAATCAGGGAACTTGAAATTGGTCCAAATGAGAAAATCTTATATGTTGTCTCATGTTTAAAAGCTGTACCCCACAAATGGAGATGTTTCAACTGGAAATAGGTTCAAAAAAGCAGCCTGGATTTCTTACAATTCATTCAAAAAATATCAGGGTAATTTGTTTTCATGGCTGATAACACATTTGAGATGGTCTCCAAGACAATGTTAATGCAGTGGACAAACCCTTACAGCATACTTTTAGAACTCAGTTTTTATGATAAGTTTGTAGCAAATATACAGAACCATGACTTTACTTCATTGTTATTTTACCTAGTAATTGTTGAGGATCATCACAAGGTAGTATATAAACAACATAAGTTTATCACAAGATGTAGGTCTGCAAATCTTAGTGTTAAATCCTGTAGATAAGTAACAAATTAATTTATAAAGAGCTGGCAAGATTGGTTTCAGTGGAATCTGCTATACATTCTCCAACTTCTGCTCCATCCTACTTTCATATGGTTGCTTGGTTCTCTCCTTTAGGAATATCCCCAGCCAAGAGCTCAGGAAAGAAACGCAAATCATCAGGAAGTGCAGCACCACCATCAAAGCGTTCTAAGCGTGTCTCATTTGGGCCTAATTTGAGTCCAGAGCAGTTTGACAAGCGTCTGCCAGTGCATACCCCATTAAGAAAGGGTGCATCACCAAGTGGAAGACGTTCAATTGGTGGGGTGCCATCTGCAAGTGGAACACCAAGGAGAAGTGCAATCAAGAAACGCATGTCAGTCGCTACAGCTGGTGAATCTATAGCTGAGGGTGATGAGCCACAGGCCCATACCCCTAAAGGCCCAAGGAAATCACCTACAAAAAGCCCAGCATCCAAAAAAGCAAGTCCCAAAGTTGCGAAGACACCCTCACCCTCAAAGGCATCAGGCAAATCAGCAAGTCCAAAATCATCTGGGAAAAAGAGAGTCTCAAAGTCACCCACCAGAAAAGTGAAGGCTGTATCACCTAAACAAGCAGCTTCCAGTCCAGGACGGGATTCCCCTAAGAGAAACACTCGACCACCTGCTGCCCTTGCTGATGAAAGTTTCACTGGCCTACCAGAGCTCTTCAAATCTCCCCCTCCCTCAAAAAAAGGAAGTGCCGCTGAAACTGTAAGAGCCAAGGCTTCCTCTGGCAAAAAATCTACAAGCCCATCTAGTAATTTAGCTGGTGTAAAAGACCTGTTTGGTACACCTGCATCTGCTAAGAAGGGAAAGAGTCCTGTCGTGAGTGGATCCAAAAGAGTCTCAAAGCGTCAGTCACATCCTTCTGCAGCAGTTCATGATGGTAGTTTCACTGGAGTACCTGAAATGTTTGCCACACCTTCCCCTCAAAGGGTTTCCAGGGTGTCAGCAGGAAAGGTGACAAAGATAACGCCAAAGTCTGCAAGAAAAAAACCATCTTCAGCCAAAAAGCCCACCCCACTTCTGATGAAGAAGAAGCCAACAATTGCATTGTCTGCTGCAGTTCAGCAAGAAATGGAGGAAGCATCAAGGCAGGGCAGAAGACCTACCCCCAAAAGAATGGCCACATCAATGAAAAGGGAGTTAGTCTCTACTAAACCAGTTCATCCTTCTCCCAAGACAATGCCAACACCACTCAAGAAAGAGATTACAAAAGCTGCTGCTACTGCCTCTCAAGCTCGTAGGGTATCACTCCCCACACCTTTGAAAAAAGACATAGAGAAAGTTGCTTCCAACCCAAAGAGACCTACTCCAAAAAAGATGGCTACACCCTTGAAGAAAGAAATTAAAAAAGTGGCTGAATCTAGGAGGAGATCTGCCCCCAAACAGTTACCAAGTGATGTGAAAAAAGAGATTGTGGAAGCAGCAGAGAAGAGACGAAGATCTGCCCCAAAGATGATGGCAGCATCATTGCAAGAGGATATCAAGATGGCTGCTGCTAGAAAGAGAAGAAGTACACCCAAGAAACTTCCAGTGGCTTTAAAAAATGAGATCAGGAAGGTAATATATTCACACCATTTCAAATTAAATATTTTAGGCACCGGAAATGGTCAGAGGGACCAAAAATGTTTTTATTTAAGTGAGTGGCTGCAATGATGAAGATATGAAAGTTATTATTTGCTATTATGATGATTTAGGTTATTATGATATTTTGGAACATATGAAGCAGGGTTAGCACCAGCTCAAAAATTTAAGGGGGGAATTCCCCCTTGGTCTAAAATTTTAAGGGGGATCTATTAATGGGGGGGGGATTCTAGCTATGTCAAATTGTAGAAAAAAATTGAACCATACCTGCTAGGGTACAAACCAAAAGTGGCGTAACCACATCCCACCCCCACATCTTCCTACATCACCTCTTCCTACATTTCCAAGTTAGCCAGAGGTTAACTGGCCTTTAGACAATTTATAAATTAAATAGAAACCATCACAACCAGGCTTTAGCTATCAGCATTTGCAGTCACTGATTCTTAAGGAAAGCTCATGTCTTCTGTAGCCTACTGATTATAATTGCAGCTGAAGACAAGACTTCATGGGATTTTCATATGGAAAGTTCATCCACACATGGTTTAGTCAGTGCATTTATTTACAGCATTGATTTGTGTTTGCATTTTGTGAGTGGAAAGTACAGACATTTTGCAGAATGGGTCCATACTAAAATCTGTGTGGGAATTCTCCCTTTCCACAAGTTTTCTTTGTGCGAGAACCGAGTCAACTGACAACCTTTGTGCATGATTCCCACATTCCTGCGCCAATTGTCAACCCTGCTATGAAGACTATCTCTCTTAAGTGAACTGTTTGCAAATTTGAAGAAAAGATTCGAGTTTCTCATAGTTTGACTGCAGAAAAGTACCATTTTTAAACTTCATTCAAAATCAGAGCTGAGCAGGGTATTGAACTAGGCTTTTGAACGTATCATGATGGCATGCAAAAAGAAGGGCATCATGGGACAGAGTTTTCCCACCTGTAATTTGTTTGATACCTGGATATGACAGTGATTACATGCATGACAGTGTTCGATTTTAAGGAATTAGCCATGGTTGTCCAAAGGACTACCAGTTTGTAAAATTTGGTTGTCCTGCTCAAA
>WURT03012975.1:0-35511 GCA_009936505.3 Holothuria glaberrima | reverse complement strand
TTCAAACTGATGTAAATATTGTATATATGTTTGTATATATGTATGATGTGAAAAACAAATAAATGAAATGAAATGAATAATTTCATTTGTTGAAAGATAAATGTTCTATTCAACTCTGGCTTTGCCTCATGGAATAGAACTTTTAATCTTTCAACTCATGAAATTATCATACCACACTCATAAACATTCATTATTTGTATAATATTGTATTGAGTACATGGTTCAAAATGTAGAAAAATAACATTTAAACTTGGTTGTTTTTACATTTGTTCACATGGTTAATTCAGTTTGGGAACGGGGCTGGGGAGCCATGTTATGTTTTGTCTGAATCCTATAAGTTCATAGTGTTGTGATTTCATTTGTATCTTCCCTTACAAGGCTATTGTGATAGTGTTCCTTTGAGAAATCAGTCTCCAGAACTAAGAGTATCTCCAAGAAAGGCTCGCTACCCTCCAGACTTTAAAGTCACTTTCACCTGTACCAGCAACTTCATTTTGGAGGGACAAGATTTCATCATCTGCGATAATGGAAGTTGGCCCAACGAATACCCTGTTTGCCGGGGTAGGTTTCTCTCACTTGTATACATATTACTTCTGTGGGTGGGGTTGGCTTGGTGGTTGAGTGTACTGCCTTGCACACTAGAAGTCCTCAGATCAAATCCCAGTGGAACCACTTGGAAATTTTCTAAGGACTGAAATTTACTCATTTAGCACAGCTGTTCACAGTGCTGCTGAGGGGGTGCATTTTAATTGGGTATCCGATTGTCCTTTTCAGGAAGTTTTCTGATTCAGGAAGTTGCCTGCTTTGCTCAGTTCAGCTATCGAGCAGTGGTGGAGTGCAGGGAACCTTCACCCTCCCATCCTTTGGGAAAGTAGCTGAACACTGGGGATGCTCTCACGTCCGTTGGATGGCAGTCCCCAGAGTAGAAAAGGGAGCGATTAGTACATGCCTGCCTTGTTAACCTCTGAGCACTAGTCAAAAAGAGAAGGTGAATCTTGCCGGCTCATTCGCACCCATTCTGGTATAGGGTCCCTGATGAGCCAATTGGCTTCCTGACCCTCAAACAGTAAACTTAAAGTATTCTTAGCAAAACTATGATGAGTCTCGCTGATTGCCTCTCAGAAAACAGGCATTTGTCTCAAAAACATTATTCATGATATGTGACAGGATATGCATCATTTCAATTACCTATATGGGAGTTATTTAGGGATGCCACTGAAATTCTCTTATGTGCTAGCTGAGATGCATTTCGAACACTTCGTACCAAGGCAAATATAATGAACCCTGTCGGCGAGGCGTTTGCGTTTAAAATGCGTCCAGCTTAGGTGTATGCAGCGAAACGAACACCGTTGTGTATGTAACGCAGTGTAGCAATGCATGCATCCCTATGAACTGATTATTAAAGGTGTTCAATGCCCAAGACATCGATTTTCTCACACAAAGAAAAGCTGTGCAAAAGCTCAAAGAGATGATACAATTCCATCGTACAGTAGAAATGCTTTGCTGATGAACTTTTGTATCAAATTGTGTGGTTTGTTTGGTCGAGAAATCAAAATGATCGTAGTAATTCAGCTACGGAGCACAGGACAGATAAGCCGTACATAACTTAGGCCTATACCTAGGACTTCGTAATGTTAGCCATATCAGAAACGCCGGAGTCAATTTGGCCTAAAGCACCCAACTAGTGTTAGTATTTTTTGACATTTATAATGTTTATAAATGTTATCACACCGATACCATGGAAGTGTAGGCCTACTTTGAAGTAACGGTCGTCGGTCGGTGATTGGAAATTGAAAAGAAACACTCTTCCATCCAGTTGCATTAACTTGCACCACCACAGGCTAGACTAGGTCTTCAAATCCCAGATGCAAGAAACTGCGTTGAGAAAGTGCGAAGATAGGTTACCGTATTGTGTGTCTTTTATAGTTTCTACTTGCTATTTCTCTTGTCTAAATACCTTACATATTGACCAATGTTTCGCCTGTTTTTAAGCAGTTTACCAACTTGGTATATACCGCATCTCTTTCCTAAATGACAACAGGCCGAGTAAGCTAGCTGCTGAACATGCAGACTGCAAATGTATAGAGGGTCCGTTCTATAGTCCCCCGTCTAATTGGTCCCCCATCTCATTGGTCCCCCATTCAGCTTGATTCATCTCATTAGTCCCCCATATCATTAGTCCCCCCTTTCATTATTCTGTCTCATTAGTCCCCAGTGTCATTAGTCCCCTGTCTCATTAGTCCCCCTTCTCATTAGGATTATGGGTTAGGTAAGGGTTAAGGGTTAGGCTTATAGGATCAGGGTTAGGGTTAGAGGGTTAGGGTAGGTTTAGATGGTTAGGGTTATGACATGGGGGACCAATGAGACGGGGGACAAATGAGACAGGGGACTATAGACATTATCCCCTAATCTGTAAGCCCCTGGCTTTCTCCCAGTTTGTGATAGCTTCTTTATATTGTAAAATAATTGCCAACTAAGCTTGAATAATCAAATAAATTCTCTCACTCCACAGGTCCTTGTGCAAGCTTGACTGTACTTAATGGCAAGCCCAGTACTACCAATACTCTACATGGTACCATTGTCTACACTGTGTGTGACATTGGCTTTGAGTCTAAGGGCAGAACGATTGTTTGCAATGATGGCATCTGGAATGGATCATTACCTGCTTGTACAAGTAAGTCCTTGTTCCTCTGTTGTTAGAAAAATAGGAAAGTTCATGTAAATGTGGGCGAATTCCTAGTCAAATTGTGCCATTTAATAAAGGATAACTATGCATTTTAGTAAGAAGGGATATACTGTGAGCCCGTTGAGATACAAGCACTATGATTTTCTGTATTTCACAATGTAGAAAGACGGTGTAAAAATGTTGACACTGTTTGAATCTTACCCTTCATTTTAAAGTCATTAAAATAGATAACCTGTTTTTGACTCCTTTTCCAAGGCAAAAGGAATCTATGCAATCAGAATGGTCTGTGTGTGTGTGTGTGTGTGTATGTTATGGGTGTTTGTGATGTTAAGCTCATAAACACAATATCTCAAGACAGGAGTTATTGATACTTTTCATACTTGGTATATGGATTTATCATATTGAGAGGGAAAAAATGTGGTTTAGGTGGGATCAGTGGTCATGTCAGGTAACCAGAGTTAAAAACCATGTAAACACAATATCTCAATATAGGAAACATGGATACTTCACATACTTGGCATGTGGATGCATTATGATCAAAAGGTAACCCTTTTGTTTTTGGTAGAGGTTTAAGGTTATCTAAGGTAATTGAAGGTAAAACTTCAAAATCCTTGGGAATTGCTTGTAAACAATATATCTCAAGATAGGAATGATGGATACTTATACATACTTGATATGTACTTGGTATATGGATTCATATTAAAAGGAAGAAGCCTATAGTTTTGGTAGAAGTCAGAGGTCATGTGAGGTAACCAGAGGTCAAAACCAAACTTGTTGTAAACATGATATCTCAAGACAGGAATTGTGGCATATAAATGTGTTATAAACCAAAGATGGACCCAATTGTTATTGTTAGAGGTCAGAGGTTTTGTGAGGTCATCAGAGGTCAAAACTTAAAACCTCATACTCTTCTTAATTAGTGCATACGTTTATTGTATTTAGAGGAAGAACTCTACATATTTTTGGTAGAGGTCAGAGGTCATGCTTATTCACCAGAGTTCAAAAACAAAACATTGTAAACCTTTTATCTCAAGATAGGAAGCACTGATACTTTTTACACTTGGCATGTCGATGTGATGCATTATAGTTAGAACAAATGAACTCTGTTGTTTATGCAGAGGTCAAAGGTTACCTGTGGTCACTCGAGGTAAAACAGCAAAACATTTTGGAAGTTGCTTGTAAACACTATAGCTCAAGATGAGAATGGTGGACACCTTTCATACTTGATATAGGTTTGTCTAATTGAGAGGAAGAATTTTATAGTTGTGGGAAGAGGTCAGAGGTTACTAGAGGTCAAAAACTGGAAACCTTGTAAATTTTATTATGCCTGGTAGGAACCATAAATTGCTTTCATAATAAGCATGTGGATGCATTATTGTCAGTAGGTGAACCCTATTGTGTTTGATATAGTTAAAAAGCTTATTTTAGGTTATTGGAGATAAAGTGGTGAAAACCTTGAGAACTGTGAGAAAACATGATTTAAGAGAGGTAACAATGGTCCAGCTCATACTTAGCATAGGGATGCACCCATATTGAGTAAAAAACTACATTGCTTTTGAGGAGGTCAAAGGTCATTTTGAGGGGTCACCAGAAACCTCTCAGTCCCATGGTAAGTGTTGTATACATAAATATTTCGTGAGCATGTTTGCTGCAATGAATATGCGACACTACCCTATTTTTATGAAATGCTTGTGTGAAGTTGTCATGTTTTTTCTCTTGCATGTAGGACCTCTTAACTTTGCTGCTGGAAATGAGAAAATAATTGTATCTTGTAATTTTTCTTTCTCTAGACATCAATGATTGTGATCCTCCACCTTGTGTGAATGGAATGTGTTTCGATGGCGATAATGAATATTCATGTACCTGCTCTCAGGGCTGGAGAGGGAGCAATTGTGATGAAGGTATACTTTGTACATTTGTACTGTACTTCTTCCACATCATTGTGTCATAATATTACTACAATGCTAAAGAAGTTTTATCCTTGCTATAATGCATACAATTTCCAAATATTGGTTACAGTTTGAAAGATTTCAAGTGGCTTAGTCTACTTTCTCCCTCTTTTTAAAGCTTCCTCCAGCTTCTAAATTTTACTTAAGTATCATACTTTTTCCTACTTTCTCCCACATTTTTACCCAGGTTATGCAATTGCATTTTGAAATTATTGACAATATTCAATGAAGAAGCATCCTGCTGACTTATCTGATGAGTATTGTTGAATGAAAGCCAACAAAAGTCTACTTTGTTCTAATTGTTGTTCACAAAATCCTACTTTTGTCCTGTTTTGTTGATGTTGATCCTACTTTTATCCTACATTTCACCTAGATCCACATGAAAGCCTGCAGTTTGTGTTAATGATATTTCATTGATTGTTAATTACCTCTTCAAAGCTCTTCCCAAAGTTACCTTTTCATTTTGTCTTTTCATTTAGATGTTGATGAATGCAGCCTGGAGCCCAGTGTGTGTGGCATAAATGAAAGATGTGAAAACACTCTAGGTGGCTATAACTGCCCCTGCAAAGAAAGCTTCTTTTTGAGCCCTAATTGTGGTCGATGTGTTGGTGAGTTCTGATATTTCTTCAAATCCAACTTTTAAGTGTGGTCAGTGTGCTGTGACCTATTATTTACACTTTAAATTCCAGCCACTGCATGTATGCTGTCAAATTTGGTCACTGTAACAGGCTTTTAAGTAAAACTCAACATCTGATGTCATTGTAAATGCAGAATTGCCCTATTGCTTTATTGTCACTGCTGAGCTGAGTGCCCATGATTTTCAACCATTTATGTAAACCAGCTAAAATATACTCCCATTTTTCCAGTCATGAAAATTTTACAAAACCCACAAAAGAATTGTTAAGCTTTATGTGTTGAAAGTAGAAATATCCTACATGGAATTTTGGCAATTTCTGAGGGAAACAAGGCAAATTTTGTTTTGTGGAACTCTGGGTATGCAGTGGTATAGTACCTGGGTATATAATTGTATCTTGCAAATGTTGTATGTTCTACCATGTTTGTAGAAGTCATTCATTACATTTGCACATTACGAACAATGATTAGTGAGTGTTCTTTTGGTTTCTCTCTTTCCTTTGTAGAAAATATTTATCTGCCTTTTGGGCCAAGTTTTGGGGACATGACCATTCGGTTTGGCAGGCAGTTCAAAGGATTCAGATACTTAAGGCGTGCAGGTGGCTTTCAGTATATCTATAGTGATTTGGTTAGTGAAACAATCTCAGTGCAAACAGGATTTCCTCTTGGAGACAACTTTTACTACAGTTTGTATGTAAGTAATACTTTTAATTGTATACTTTCCACTTTGGCTTTTGGTATTTTCAGGAAGTTTTAAATAAAATGTTCATTTTATGGTAGAAAACTACCAAATGAATATGTAATAGTGAATGGGAGGAAAAAGGGAAGGCAGCTCCCTTTCCTCAACCCACTCCCAACTGACTGAATGGTCAAGTGGTTAGAGCATCTGACTTGCAATCAGAAGGTCAGGTGTTCGAATCCTGGCCGGGTCATACCAAAGACTTTAAAAATAGAACCCACTTGCCATTGTGCTTGGTGCTCAGCATAAGCATTGGAGTAGGGAAAATAAGTCAGTGAGCCACAACTGGAAAAAAGGCTGTGGCTGGCCCGACTTAAACCAATGGGTTACAAACTGAGCTGTAAAACCTCATGTAACTACCTACCCACTCTCACACCCCACCTGGTCATGTTGCTTAAAGTAACTCGTTATATGCAAACTTATTGGTATTTAGAGGTGGTTTGGTATCTTTTGTATTTGGGGAGGGGGAGATAAGGACATAATTAAAGGTGCCTCTCTCCCCTCTCCCAAAATCTTGGTTGCATGTCATTGGTTTGAATATCAGTTACTCAACCTATTCTTGTCTTTGTTCTAACCCAACTAAAATGAAATGACTCAGATAGTATTTGTTTGGCATCAAATCTGGCATTTCTTTGAGATAGCTTGTGGTATCAAAAAATAGACTAATACAAACCAAGGTGAGAATGTGTTAAGTCCTTCTTTCCGTAGACATTCTTAAGAAAGCATACTCAATGTACAAGAACTAGCAAACATTCTTATTTTTCCACCAGATTGGTTCTTATCAGTTTTCCCTGTAGGAAAGTTTATATTTTAAATCTTTTTTGTTCTGCAAGTCTTCTTGTAAGCATGATAGCATGATTTTCCTTTTGTTCAGAATAAAAAGAATGATTTGATTCTTTATCAAACTAAACAATTGGACAATTTTTGGACAATTTTTTTCACAGATTGTTGAAAATGGCATGATCATATTTACCAAAGAAAATGCTGGGTACAAAGGACCATATTCATACCCACACTACTTGACATTCAACTACATTACTGCTGTTGCCCCATTCTGGGCAGATGCAGAGGTTGGGTTCACGGATGGAACAGTACATTACCAGGTGAGACTTTATAGCAAGTTTTTGAGAGGTTTGCAGCCACTTATGATTGGTGGTTATGCTACCTTTGTGGGGCAATGATATCAGGAGTGAGATGCAGTGTGACAAGTCAAGTACACTCTGTGATATAGTAGGCTGAAGTATGTGATGTCATATGGTCAATTTGTTAGCTTGTAGGACCAAAGGTGTAATTAAGTTAATGAGACAAAAACTACCTAAAACATGGATAGTTTTCATATTGTCATGTGGGTGTGGTAGTCAGAAGATTAACCCTATGATGGCCTTTGGTAGAGGTCAAAGGTCAGTGGAGGTAAAACCTCAAAATCTTGGAAAATACTCTAAGCAAGATATCTCAAGGTAGGAATGGTGGACACTCTTCAAAGATGTTATAAGATGAATCATATTGGGAGGAATACCCTATAGTTTTTGGTAGAGTGAGGTCACCAGAGGTCAAAAAGTAAAAACCTCTTAAACAATACCTCAAGGTAGGAATGGTAGATACACTTTTCATACCTAGTGTGTGAATCTTTCATATCTAGATATCTGATATTTTGGTAGAAATTGGAGGTCATGTGAGGTCACCAGAGGTCAAAAACCAAGAACATTGAAAACATGATATCTCAAGGTTTGAAACATTAATACTTCTCATGCTTGACATGTGGATGCATTTTAGTCAGCAGATGAACCCTATTGTTTGTGGCAAGTTTCAAAGGTTATCTGAGGTAACCAGAGGTGAAACAATAAAAACTTGGCAATTGCTTGTAAATGCTATAGCTCAAGATATGAAGGATAGATAACTTTCATACTTGATAAAGGTTTGTCATATTGAGAGGACAAATTCTTTTGTAGTGGGAGGTCAGAGGTCATCAGAGGTCAAACACTGAAAACCTTGTAAACTTTATTCTCAATAGAGGAACCAGAAGTTTTCATAATTAGCCTGTGGATGTGTAATTGTCAGTAGATGAGCCATGTTGTGTTTGATAGAGGTCAAAGGTTATCTGGACTCATTGGGGATCAAGAGGTGAAACCTTGTAAATCACTCATAAACATAATATTTTAGTAGAGGGGTATAAACAGTGCAGGTCATACTTAGCACAGGACTGCTCTTATATTTAGTAAAGGAACTTTATTGCTTTGTGGAGGTCAAAGGTCATTTGGGGTTACCAGGGGTCAAAAGGTGTAAACTTCATAAATATTGTATCTCATGAAGGGTAACCTTGGTAGATCTTATACATGGTTCTCCTCTCATTTTCAAGGTATATCCTTTACCATCAAACTTAGTTACATAGCAGATGGAGTTGGATAGCTGACTTTGCTTGCTTTAATTGTTGAAGCTGCTCAACATTGTTGAAGCCATTTATGTCAGTTCTTGTTCTCACTATTTCAAGGCTCTCTGATGGCTTTTTGTTAAATATTATTTCAATTCAGGGTTGGGGTTGTTACTCGTCTGGGATTTACTTGTTTCAGGTTTAAATTTGCCAACAGTGGGAGGTAGCTATCAGTAGTTTCCTTAGCAATAAGTGCTCTAATGATGTGAATATGAAACTCTGAAAAGTGAAATAAGTACTAAACAATATTTTCAGGGGCAAGGGATCACTAAGCCTTTTTGCTTTCTAGTTAGGTTGGTTGACTGAAATTTGTAATTCCCTTAAGACAGAATTGTTGTATTATCATATATATCAGGGATGCTGATGTGGCTGGAGGTAAAGGCAAATCATGTGAAAACTAAACATTGTCAGGTCTCAAAAGCTGCGTGAAAGAGATTGTTTCATTTTCCAGGGAAAAGATAGTGATGAAAACTATTGTGATTTTTCTCTCTTTCTTTTAAAGGTCTATGAGAGGGGGAATATTAATGCTGCAGAATTGATGGATGTAGTGGCAAGCTTTATTTCCCCGTCCAGTCTGCCAGTTGGTGTTGACTTTGAACCAACCTGGATGCTAGTGGTTACATGGGAGAACCTTTTACCCCCTGGAGGAATTGAAGTGAGTATATCATTTTGACTTAGGGGTCATTCAGGAAGTAGCTTCATTTTCATGAGAGATCAAAATGTACTCTCATGTACTCTCTCTTCGGACCCACTCACATTTCCCCCTCCCCCTGCTGTCCTGGATGCTGGTGGTTACCTGTGAAAACCTTTTACCTCCTGGAGGAGGTAACATGAGTCTATCAATTTGACATAGGGGTGATCTACTTTTTGCATCATTTTCACAACATATCAAAGTATAAACTCCCTTCTGACCCACTCACTCACTCCCCCCTCCCCCTCCTGGATGCTGATGGTTACATGGAAGAACCTTTTACCCCCTGGAGGAGGTGAAGTGAGTATATCAGTTTGATTGATGGGTCATTCAGGAAGTAGCTTCATTTTCATGAGAGATCAAAATGTACTCTCATCTGACCCCTCCCCCTCCTGCCCAGTGTGTTTTTGAAAAATATGACAAATGGTAATTTTTCAACAGAAATTATTGTCATAAATATATATTTGGAAAAAGAGACATGGGTCTATTTATGATTTGTACTCTTGGCACAATGATGGAAAATTGGATGATACCTTACAAGTATTCACACTGTGAGGTTATTAGCTGGGTTTATACCTGGGGTTCCCAAGCTGTGGTACACGTACCACCAGCAGTTTATTTGGACCTTTCTTGGTGGTTTGCGGCATGTTACACAGCATGCTCGTTTTTTTTCATTGTATTTTTTTTTACTCTTCTTCATGTATCCCTCAAGTGGCTGTACGCTGACAGCTATTTGTTTTCTGCCATTGTGTACTTATTCATCAAGCAAATGTGAAATGGTACCCAGGTAGGAAAAGGTTGGGAACCCCTGGTTTATACAAAGTAAAAGAAAGGTATGGTAACTTTTAATATCTATCCTACTCCTCCTAAGGTCACCTCCCAAAAAAGAGTTTTAGCATGTTGCACTTAAGACTTTACCAAGTTTGAAGGAAGATTTGTTATTCCTTTGGTAGTGTTGTACAGGCTATAAGGTTCTTTGCTGAAGTAACAAACACCAAGGTATTGATAATTGGAAAATAAAAAATATACAGCTCTCTGATTGAGGCTCTACTTTGAAAAAAAAATGTGATAAAATACTCTTTGATAATTAAATGTTTCTCTAAGAATGTGACTGCATTTTTGTTTTACAGATTACAACAAAAAATGAGGTCAAGTCATTTTCAGTTGTACAGGAACTCCAAAGAAGCATTTTTGCAAGCAAAGGCAAAAGGAATGAATGAAATCATGCTCGAGGGTGTGTGTGTGCGCATGCGTGTGTGTGTTTGTGAGGGTATTTATGGGTGTGCATAGTGGAGTGGTGTAAAATGAGGTAATACATCAGGTTGCACATTATCCAAGTGAGGTCCTGCTGCCAGTTGAGGAATTTTGGTGAGAATAATGGTACCGTTTCCATATTTAGACCATTTCCTGTACCTGGAAGTGCTGTTAGGGTAGGGCTTTATTAAAGCTCTTTTCTTGGCATCCATTTTAATTCCAACTTCGGAAAATCTTTATGCAGTTTGTAAGCATTTGCACAAGATTGATGGTATGGATCTTCTGACTAATGTATATATTTCTTTCATTCAAGATAAATACATTCCAAGCTGTGCTGATTACCGATGGCAGGTACAGTTTTGCGTACTTCATCTTTCAAGAATGTGACATGAACTGGAATATTGCTTCCCTTTCCTCTTTGAATGTCATCATTGGCTACAGTAAAAGTAACTTTGATAGCACCCAAATACAAAACAGCCATCCTTTCCTGACAATAGCAGACAGATATCGGCCAGATTTACAGGTTGGCAACACTGGTATGATGGGCCGTTGGATATTCAGGTTGGAGAATAATAACGAAAACACCATCAATTCAAAGAAGTTTTGTCTGGACTGGTACAATAGAGAACCTTCACCCGCACGATGGGTGGCAGGGTTTGACCCTTGCCCCCCTTCTTACTGGCAGGCAAGAAGAGACAGAAGATACGCAATCACATATAGATCTTATTCTCTAAAGTATTGGTATGGCATACCAATTAGATGGCTCGGTTACACTGGAACTGACTTTGAAACAGATATCTGGAATGAAAGAGGTAAATAAAAGCTTTTTCTTCTCTTTCATAGTAGTAGAAGTACAATTTGTTTGTGATTATAACAATATGTTTTACTGCCTTTTCTGTGGTATCATGAAGATTAAGTGAATTATTGTGAACTTAATTGTTAAGGTGATTTTGCATTTCAAGGTCTCAAGACTACCTCAGTGCTTAGGAGCAAACTTCAGTAGTTTGTAGTCCAAGGAAAAAGGCCCATGGAAATGTTAGATATGTAGAAGATTGTTTTTGGTTTTTTTTTTTTAATTTGGAATGATACATGAATACTGATGTACCGTGTGCATTTGAAAAAATACCTTTTATTCTTTTTTCATTTCATTATTTTATGATGGTTCAGTCATCACATTGTTGAAAAAAGTGTTTTTTCCTTTGTCAACATCTTTGAAATTTAAGATGAATTATACTTTGTAGAAATTCAGGCAAAAAAATCATCTTCCCAACAAAACTTAGTTTAACCCTCAGGTCTACCCCCCCCTCCTTTCTAGTTAGACTGGAGTCTGTGTGGCTGTGTATTTTGGTCAGTAGACATGACCACTCAGTACACAAAGAATGATTTTTTTTATTTTACAATGGTGATAGCCATCCTTTGTATATGCTGGTGTTGCTAAATTGGCATATTGATCAGTAAACGGTTTCATGCAAAAAGTAAAAATGTAAAAATAAATTTACTTTGGTGTTATACTTGTTGGATTGCATGTCAACTTTGAATATTATCATTATGGGCAGCATCATCTTTGGGCACAAAACTGTTCATGCTGTATTGGTTCTTTTAAAGAACCTGTTCTTGAACTCACCTTTTTTATGTGCTAGGTATGACCTATTAGAAGCCCATCACTTACGGCTTTTTTTCTTTGCCACAAGAGGATTCTTTTCCACAGCAGTTACTCATAATGACACAACAGTTCCATCCTAGTTTAGTTGTTATATAATATAGCAGGTTTCATGTGAAACCTTGTGGTATGCCTGAGTGGAACTGGAACACACAGAGAGCTAGATCATGTTTAGCTTGTGTCAATTTAATTGTCTTAACACATAACCCTTATTGTATGACATATCTAGGGTCATAGCTGTCCAGCCCTGAGCATTTGTTGTAATGGAGATGTGAATTAAAAGAACTTGCATCTTCAGTGAGATCAGTTTGTCATGTGTCTATCAAGTACCCTGTATTTTCATCAGATGTTCTTAAGGTGTTGGGATAAAATTTCAAACTTTGAGATTTTCTAAACAAAATATTTAAAAAGTAAAATTGTACGCACCTTATGAATGGACAATTTATAGTCGGCAATAATTGTAAGTCTGGTCTGTTTATTCAAATTTAATGTGCAATTAGGAATTGTTTATTGACAGTTTTAAGAGAAATTTACTCTGCCAATCTTCTGTTCTTGAATGATGTCAAGAATTAGGGGTAGAATAGTTGGTGGTGGTACTGGACTGTAAGTTTGAAGTTTTATGTTGACGTTTTTTTTTGACAATGCTACTCCAACAACTTATTTTCCAATTCAATATGTTTGAACCTATTGTGTTTGTTCTTTAAATAACAGGTACTGAATTATGCTACCAGTCGTCTCTCTTCCGCCCCTGGTGGTGGTGGTGGGGAGGGTGGTGGTGGCCATGGTGGTTTTGGTGGAGCTGGAGTCCAGCTAAAGGCAACATTTGCTGTTACAGCAGGTATGACTTCTCCTTGATAACAGGATATCAGTCGCTCTTCCAGAGTAGTATTGCTGAACGTTATCAATTCAACCATGGATGGGGCTTTAACTATTACCGCTATGAAAACTGGTTTGGTGAGTTAAGCATGAATTTTTTTTGTATATGATCATTTTGGGTGTTTTCATTGTGACTGAATGTTAAGAAGCATAAAGCTAGCAGATCTTAGTAGGATCCCTGCTTTGCGTAGGATGAACTGTGTTGCGAACACAATAAAAGAATCAAGAATGTGATGTGAAAGATTTTACCGAAATTCACCCAGGCTTAGGCTGTTACACTTGCAATGGTATTTACTGGGGCTTGATATGGGTAAACAGAAAAACTTGCTGAAATGTAGCAATTGCACCAAATAAGAGACATACCTCTTGCTAAGTGTCCCGCTATCTTCATCTATATATTGAGGAGTAATGTTCCAGTATTACTTATCATAGTATTTAAGGACACTGTATCAAATCTTGATGTTGCCTGTCATTTACAGTGGTCATTAGTGGGTGACTCCAAAGATTACCTGGGGCATATCCTAAGGAAAAGGGGTATTCACCCCAAGTAAGGCCCATCCTTATCTGATCCCTGTAAAATGACAGAATATAGTTAAATTGTTTCCAGTTGCATTTGGCACTGCCAGTCTCTCTCAAATTGGAACCTGACCTCACCACACCACAATTGCCAGTGCTCTCTGTAGCTTACATTTTGTGTAAGGGGCTGGTGACAGGGAACACACAAGGAAATAATGGAAGAGTGGGTCTCTAGAAGGTAGGAGTAACATAGCTCATGTCTGTTTTCTTCCAGGTGATGATTTACTTCCAAGATATCACTGCTGCCAGAAATCAGAAGACGAATATTTTTGCAACTTGTATCGAGAAAAGAGACCTGATGCAACAACTATAGGATACAGGCCTCCAGGATGGGGTGAGAGCAACCATTATCCTTCATGGTGTGAACTCTGTTGTTTTGACACCTCTGTATTTCAAAACCTCATGGGTTATGGTTTGTGGTGAAGAACAGAAACCATTTATCTCAGTATTTGACGGGTTTAGGGGTTATAGGATTAGGGTTTTGTATAACATGAAAGAAAATGTGGGTTAAGAATTCAAGGCCACATGTCTACAAGTATAATTTGTGTAAAACAAGAGTTGAAAATCATTCATCTGTTACTTAAACTCTTTTCATTACATTGATCCTCAAATAAACTGTGTTTAGAGACCATATGTACACTCCATAAAATGTAGCTGCTTATTACACTGCAGTATATATGTTACAAAATACATTGTCATTTTTCTGGTGCTATTTTTGAATAAAAATTGCCCTTGGTAATCTTATTTCTGATTTAGAAGTTATGTGTGTGTGTTTTTTTTTTTATTCAGTGATAGTTAGCTTGAAGACATTACCTAGTACAGGATTGGTTTGCAGAGGGGGTGCAAACACTCTTTGCCTACAGTTATCTAAACAATCCTGTTCTTTCAAAACTGTTGGAAATTTCTTCCAGAATTGACTATGCCTACATGGCCTGCAAGCCCATAAAAGAACATGCCAAACTCTGTGAGCAATACTAAGCAGAGTTGCCACTGAACCAAGAACCAAAAGACAGCAACTTGTATGCATTTAGGTATATGCAACCATACACTCAGTGTCTAAGTTTGTGTTCATGTCAATAAATGCCCCTTACATATTTTGACAGAAATTGTGCGGCCAAGCATGTAATGTGTATTTCCAGAGGCCTCTGACCAGTTACTCTGATTTCCTGCCAGCTGATCTTATCTCTTAAAGCAGCTTAATATCTCTCCCTGGAATAGCCATACACAGAAAAGCAGTACAGGCAGTTGTCATGGTGATAATCCTCTTAAGTTGTGAGCAATGCCTGATAAGCATCTTTGCTGAGACGATTAAGTGTGAACCGCTGAAAACCCGATGAAGGGCCCATTGATCGGGAAATTAGAAGTGTTCGATTCTGTAAGGGATCATTTCATGGCATGTTCATGCAGGCCTACACATGTATTGGTTGTGTTTGTTATCAGACGTACAGGAGTGATTTTCATCACTTTTGACATGTCGGTTTGTTTTGTCTCCTCCCCCTTTCCCCTTCAAATAAAATTTTCAGGTTTTTTTTGTTGTTGTTGTTTCCAGGTCAACTTGATATACCAGCCCTGTGTTTTTCAGATAATAATACAGATATGAGTGTTAAAAGTGTAATGCAGTCTGTACTCCTTCAGTTTGCTACATAATGGTATGCTCAACAGTTGGTGCTATCATGATGTACTCGAGTACTAATGTACTAAATTACCAATTCTTGAGCTGTGCCCCCCCCTCCCCATACTTGAGCGGTGTATGATACAACCCTCATATAAGCTGTTTCAGCTTGTAAGACAGTACTTTTTGCAAGGGTATACATGAATTTGAAATGAAAATTACCTAAGTGATAGGTTTTGAACCTCACTAACTGATGACTGCTGTTTTCTTGTTTCAATTCTCTAATGCTGCAGTGTGCACACTGCATATTATGGCTATTATGATGAATTGTTTTCAAGACAAAAGTAAGAACCAAGTCATATATAAAGTAACATGATTTATAAGTAGGATGTTAAAAGAGGAGAGGAATAATAACAGTTCCTCTTTTATGAAATAGTGATTTTTGTAGCTATGTGGTACCATTGTAATAAACTTTGTACTTATTCATGTATTGTTTAGGTTGGTTCTTTGGTGATCCTCACATGCGCACACTGGATGGATATGATTACACCTTCAATGGTCTGGGAGAGTATGTCCTGGTGACCATCATGTCAGAGGATTCAAATGATGATTTATTCCTACTCCAGGGCCGAACAGAAAGGGCCATAAACAGGGATACCAACCAAACCACCCAGGCAACTGTCTTTAATGCATTTGCTGCTGTTTTTCAGAACAGTACAAAGGTAAGAAACGGGCTTTTCAAGTAGGTGAATACCATAATGATGGGAAGATAGCCTGCTGCTGCTGTGGTGGGTCACTGTCAGTGGGAACTTGGTGAGATATTCAGGCCAACTAGGCAAAGTGCTTCCTACTAACAGATTTCCAAGTTATCTTCATGCACAAAAAGTTAAATCAGGTTGCTGGATGACAAGGTGTAATTTGAATAAATGATTTTAAGGCAAAGGAGCTTATAATTATGCAATTGATTAACTTCATGTACAAGATTTGATCATTTGGCAGAGGTTATAGTTTACTGTAATCAGTGATAGTCTGATAGGAATATTATTTAGTTCTATGCATCCAGTAGTATTAAATTTGCATTGAGCCACTTGACGTCAATCCAGAAACAAGAATGTTTGTAAGAAATATTTAGTTTGCTGGATATAAAGTCCATGTAAAGAGGCAAATGGTGCTGATGAATTGCCTTCCAATGTAAAAATTCTGTCAATACAGTTTCCTGACATAAAAAAGTTTGTTGTTGATAGATTTGTTGAGAAGATCAAACCCTGTAGTTTATGTGATCGTTAACAAGAAAGAACCTGATTCTGATGATTTTATTGACATGACAGAGTCTGCTTTTGTTGACTAGACAAAAGTTGTTGTTGATGCATTGTTGACATGACAATTTCTTTTAAAGTGTACCTAAAGTCCAAAAATTTCAAAAATATATGTCTGAAAGTTTGGAAAATGAATTCAAATGCTCTAACTCCCATCTTCACAGGACATTCCTGAGCTGAGATATAAAATGATGAAGCTTATTCACTCAATTTAAAATGGTAGATTGTGCAATAAGTTGTGATGTCATTCTTGTACTACTCAAGTTGCTTTCTTTATGATTAATTTTTTTTCGAAAGTCATTGCACCTTGCCCCTAAATATGATCACTGTCTTACTGTTAAGGTGTGACTTGACAAGACAAGGCCTCTCCATACAACATGCTATGCAAGATAACAGTTAACTTTTCAAGGTTACATAAAAATTTTAATTTCAAAAGGAAACAAAAGCATGTAATGTGAGTTGTACAAGAAGGACATCACAGATTATTGCACAATTGACTATTTGAAATTAAGTGAATATTTTTCAACATTTTCTGTCTCTGCAATGGAATAAGCTATGAAGATGGGAGTTGGATGAATGCATGGGACTTATTTACCAACCTCTGGATTATATATTCTTTTAAATCGAGACTTGAGCTACACTTTAATGGTTTCCTTGACAACAGCTGACCTATTGTTGATGCATTTGTTGACATGACAGTCTGTTTTTGTTAACTAGACATAACCTGTTGTTGATGCATTGTTGCATGATAGCTTTTATTTAATGGTTTTCTTGACAAGAGATGACTTATTGTTGATGCATTTGTTGACAACACAACCTGTTTTTAATGTTTTTGTTGACAAGACAGAACTGTTGTTGATGTACTTCCTTTTGTATTTTTGAATGTCAAAAAGCTGGCAATTTGAGAAAATTTAAGAAAACAAACAGCACTTGATTCTTTTTGTTTAAATATGTGGGTCATTGGTGAAAGATAAAGCTTTATTTCAACCCTTTCAGCACTGAATTATTTTACTGTGCACCTTTCTCTGTGCCTGAATTAATTTTCAGATTTTTTCTTTTGGTGTCATATTTTTATGACAAAAAAATAGTTTCGTGAAAAAGTATTAACCATAAAAATTCAAGAACTTGAGAATTGCACTTCAGTTCAAGTGAGATGTAATTTTAGACACTCTCTGTAACACACAAGAATAACTGCAGGTAATAAGTATGCAAATTTATGAAAATTTTGGTAGTTTTTACTATATTTTATCAGGTTTAATTGTTCATGAATTACTTTTTCTAGTGTATGTCATTTGTTAGTCTGCTCAGTGGAAATGTGCCAACTAAATTCTCTTTCTTGTCATATGTAACTTGAATATCTTTCTTTGAATTATTTTTGTAAAATATTTATTTGATTTTGACTATTTTCATCATTTCCTTAACCTCTACATTTTTCTGTAACCCTTGCAGTATTTAAGCCCTGGAGTAATGGTGCTTGGTATAGCAACCCAGCTTACTCTACTGGCACTAGAATACTTGTATTACTTTGATAACCTTTGGCATTACACTAAACCATATTAAATGTGCACACTTGTTCTCCAAATCAAGTGCAGAATATTCCTTTTTAAATTCCTTCTAAAATTGGTGTTAGTAACTGTGATGAACTGCCTTTACATATTTTACATATATTATTTGCCACTTGGAAATGCTCAATTCTGTAATTTTTGGCCATTTTCAATTGAACTTATCTCCAAGATTTTTAACATAGCTACCCAGCATATTAAATATCAAAATTCCTAGAACTGAGTCTTTTATTAGACTGATCTAGCTTTTAGATAGGTTTTTTGGGAGGGTGCATAGTGATAATAGGTTGATTTAGAAAAAAGTCTTGGGTGCGTTTATCTGCCTGTAGTGGGGAGAGAGCTTAATCTTGCACAGTAGGTGTATGTAGTACTGAAAGAGTTAAACTGATTTCATTGAAATACTCCTTGAAGCATTAGGTGAAAAAGTAGAACCAAAATGAAAAGAAGTTGCAATCCAAAGATCAAAAACCTAGAACCTGCAAATTTAGCATAATTCACATCAGACCTTATTTCAACCTTTTTAAAATACATTGCATACTGTGTTAGAAGGATGGAATAAAGGTCTCATGTCACATAATGTCTTCATCTTATTTGGATAGCTCATTTTGATTAGCCTGTTTTTTTTTCGTCTGAAAGGTTCAAATTGGTCTGGATGAGAGTGAGGAAGAGCTTGAAATTTATGTGGATGATGAATGGTTCAACATAACAAGATTGAAAGAGGAAGGTACGCTGAGTGAAGCTTGCGACTCTTGGCATCATTCATTTTACATATCAATATAAAAATGAGGTTTTGATTCTAAGAAATTCAAGTCTAGACAACAGCTTCTACTGATTTTTTTGTCATATAGCACCTCCTCATATTTAGGGGACAATAACTTTTATTTAAATTTTTTATATTCCAAAATTTAAAGTTAAACAGATTGGTTAAGACAAGCACTGCCATCGGATCAAATTCTTTGAGCAGTTTCTTGTGTGATCCTTGAAACATAAGTACAAATGTGTAAATTTTTTTAACTGCTGTTTTGCCAGAAATAACATCTTTCCTTGTTTCAAAATGGAAAAAAGTCGGTTTTCTTAATTTGAAATTGGAAGATTTCCTGACTTGAAAGTGTCAGAGAAAGCTTGCATAAAACATAACCAGAATAACTTTTTTTTTGCAATTTTTTTTTTTTCACAAATGGATTCAGTTGAATTTGAATTCAGTTTTATGAATTCCTGTATGGTTCGTATGCTATGCTGTTACAGATTTCTTTTTGGTGAAGCTAACCTTGGTAAGCTTTAAGGAGTT
Organism: Holothuria glaberrima; assembly: GCA_009936505.3. NCBI lineage: Eukaryota > Metazoa > Echinodermata > Holothuroidea > Aspidochirotida > Holothuriidae > Holothuria > Holothuria glaberrima. The sequence continues at coordinate 16,241 of WURT03012975.1, read as the reverse complement.
TCATTATGTTTTGGTTTTGAGTCGAAAATTACTTTTTCTGATCGAAATAATGTACTCCTTTTAAGAAGAGTAAGAGTTGCTTTTATTTGCGACTCATAGGGATTGTAGCATTCCTTGTCAAAGGCTTATCTTAGAAGTTTAATGTTGCAGGGAGTTTTTGGTGTTAAAAGTAAGTCATTTGGCCAAAGCAAGTGTCAATTTAAATTTTGAAATATTTCATTCTGTCTGTTACAGTTCTGTGTTGGTGTATGCAACATTTCATGGAAGCATTCCTGTTAGACAAAAAAAAAATGCTTTACAAAGGTCAAAGTTGGATATGTTGACTCAATGCCATTTATTTTAATATAGAAATTTACACCCATGATGACAATGGAACATTCATGTTACGTTACGAGCAAGAAGATAACAGCTCATCAGTGATAGCGCTGTGGGACTCTGGCATCAGCATTACAGTGGAGGTTAAGTTTAGGCTGTTAAAAGTCGTATTCTCTGCTCCAGAACTCTACCGCAATGGATCCACAAGAGGACTGTTAGGTATGTCTCATTTGGGGTAATCGCTGTTACAAGCCAGGAAGAATTGAAATGATGGATTGCAGAGAATTTGAAGGAAAATTGATTGAAGGAAAAAATTGCAAAATATTGCATTCATGACAATTTGGTTGTACCCTTTTCCCTGGTATTTCATCTGCAAAATGTCAGACCTCATAAGTGGCTTTCAGAGCTATCATGTATAGCATTTCAAATCTGATTTTTTGTAGGGATGAGATTAATTCACAAGATATAGGGACCTCTCTGGGTACTGTCAGTAAATGCTCATGTACTGAAGTTGTTTAAACTGTGCAAGTGCTAAGCAGGACTCTAGGTATGGGGAATGCTCACTAGACCAAAGATCCCTGGAGGGAAAATGTACTTCAGGTTAGAGGTATTATTAGGATTTGAGTTAGATACAGAATTAGGTTGAGGACAAAGGATTAGCTTTAGGATAAGGGTTTGGGTTAAGATTACGGTTAGGGTTAGAATTATGTTACAGTTAAGATTTTCGGTGTATAGTGAACAATCAATCTAGTGAATCTTTCATGTAGTGAACCTTAACCCTTAGGTACAGTTGTGGTGTCCAACAGACACTGAGTTGTGTGATACTGATACAGAGATTTTTGTGTTACCACTATGAATATATGCAGTCATCAGTGCTGCACATAACTGTTGCTCAAGTTGTAGTCCTTCATCAAATTTGTGCTACTCTTATGCTACCAGCTCATGAATATTCATATGTGATGAACTGATGATTGGCTAAATTTGCTATTCACTTAAATTTTTGTCTTTGTTGATTAGGTGTGTGGGATGGTGATGCTACAAACGATTTTGTTATGCGGAATGGAATGCTTACTGAACCTTCAACGACAGGAGGGAACCTCACAGAAAGGGACTTGTTTGGTTTTGGAGAAACTTGTAAGTTCCAGAATTGTTGCAAATGTTCCAAGTTGAGCCACAATAATGTTTTCTATAACCACATTTTTCATCTTTGACTGAACCTTTTAAAACTCTTCACAGACTGCCTGACATAAGTCTTCTGTGAAAATCTTAGAGTACTTTCATCATACATCATGGGCACATTAGACATTGATAGCCAAAGCTGACTCATCGGTACAGTTTTCAGTGTTGGAGTCAAGTCCAATAAACCCAAGTGCGGGTTCAAAAGTCATGAATTCCGACCAAGCCTGGGTCCATAGTAGTCGAGTCCCAGCCAAGTCAGAGTCAAGCAACACATCTAGCAGTTTCTCTTTTAAATGTGATTTATGCACAAAAGATTGTGCATTGAAGGAAGGGGGCAGGGGTTATGGCAAGTGGGTTGGGGAGCTTTGCAGTTTATATTGAGTTACAGTTACAATATACTCCAATAGTGCTTATAGCATATTCTTTCATGACCAACAGTGTGACAAGCTGTGCATGTGCAGTATATGTACCAAAGAACAAGCTGTTCTGCAAACTAAGGAATAGAATTGTACAGTACTAGTAATAAATATTTTTTATTGTGGTGGCACTTGTCGTCAAATGTGTGTTTACTCTATGCTTATGGAAGTTATGGACTCAGGTAAACCCGCACTGCACGCTGGAGTCCAAAACCCTTCAAGCCCTAGCCAAGTCTGAGTTCCAAGGCCCTCAAGTCCAGGCCAAGTTTAGTCCTCAAAAAAATTAGACTGAAGACGGCCAAGTCCGGGTCCACCTACAACGCTGCGGTCTTTTGGAAAATTTACAACTAATTTGACCCTTGGAACTTAATATGTGATGGTCAATATTACGGCATTATCAGTGTTATTGTGTACTCTTTAATCAGAGATAGGTTACTAAAATTTGGCAGAAAAAATCTTTCCTTGTGAACTAATAAAAATGTCTATCAAAATATTCAAACATGCATCCACCTGTCTGAGTAATTAATTATGGAAATCTCATTTTATGAAATGTTGAAACAACTTTAAAATGACAGTTCCTTGTTCATGATATTGAACAAGTTTTAAACAAATATGAGAGAAATTTCCTTCCTGACCTTAGTATGTAAATTCATTATGCATGATTTGCCCCTTCTTTCATCTATCCTAAACTAAGGTATGACTTTTTAAATAAGTTATTTACCTGCTCAGAGCAATAAAATTGGTATCTAATGGGTTTATTTTTTTTTATATATGTATTTCAAAACTCAGTTATTAAATAGTTTATTAAATCAGTAGGCCTACATTCAAAGTTCAGTTTTTGTAAGATCATTTATTCTTTTTAGAACAATATGTGTCTGTTCACATTCAGCTTTAAATATGAAGATCAACCTTACTAAAAAAAAAATAAAAAACTTATGACATCCTGGAGGACTTAATGGTCTGCTTGTAAGCACAGTTTTTAATGTCAGTCTCTACATTACCATTGGTAAAGGCCATCAAATGTTTCTAGTTTGCCATTTGAGTTTTCCTTCATTCTTTTATGAAGTAACTTGATAAAATAAGTAAAATTTATTTTACTCTTGAACTTAAAGGGAGAGTACCTCAAGAAGATTCTCTCTTCCTTCAAACTTCCCGGCGCAAGAGAGCTACACCAGAGGAAAACTTTCAACCAATATTTCTGGAAGACCTAAAGGCAAATGTCAGTGCAAGTGATCCAGACTTTTATAAAGAGGTCACTGCAAGTTGTGGAGAAAGTACAGAGTGCCTGTTTGATGCCTTGGCAACCAAAGATAAAGAGATAGGAGATTCCTCCAAGGACTCCCAAGAGACTTTCCAGAGAGATCAGAAAGCTATCAGTAAGGTTTTTTTTTTTTTTTTTATTCTTTACTTTTAAGTCAAAAATGCTAGTTAAACATGCATACTTCACATACCAAAATATGTGGTATGTGCTTCTTTTAGGAAAGCATGTTAGTGCTGTCATGTACTTCAGGTTTTCCCAAACTTTGTGTAACTTGAGGACTACCTTTACCATTGTGTAAAAAATGAATTCCACTTGAATTTATAACTTAAAGATACAAGATAAGTTTTAATATTTAAAGTGTATACTACTTAAGGTCCATCTGTGTCTAATAAGATAAACTTTATAAAAATAATATTGGAAGAAAGTACTCTTCCAGTTTTCTTCGTTTTTTTTCTGGCTAACTTCACCACCCACCAGACAAAGCTCTGCAGCCCACTAGTGGGCTGTGGGTGGGTACCAGTTAAGAAATGCTGATGTTATTGAATACTAGAGACTTCTGTTCTGAGGAACAGCTTTTAGTATAAACTTGCTTATACTTTTATGACTGTGTGTGCTACTGAGACTTAGGCTGAATATTTTTAACAGCTTACCTCATTCTTAATGGTAAATCTATGAATGAAATTCTAATGATCCATTTCTTGTGTTCACCTGTAACTATAGATGTAACTAATTGCATGTAAACAGTGGAACCTGTGATTTTCATTGCCAAAGTTTCATTGAACTCTTTTAAACTGCAGCTAATTTTCCACCAAACATAACTGGGGAGCTTGTTTTACAAGTTGTGGTTGGCGAGAAAGCTGAATACAGATTTGAAGTATTCGATCCTGATGAAGATGATGTGTCTATCTCACTGATTAACTTCACCCAGGAAGCAAATCTCACTGGTAAGTAAAATGTCAGGATGTTAATTTTGGAAATGATTCCCAAATACCACTAATGATGGAATGGATAACAATAGTGAGCACAGAAGGTTAAAAATTAAAACTTGATTTAGGTGGCTTTTTATTAAAAGGCAACTTGTGGTTCTCCCATCTGAAGTGGCATTCAAAATGTATCCAAATTCGAAAAAAATTTTGAATTGAAAGTCATCTGATTGTAATTTCCATTCAGAAGTCATAGTTTGTTTCATTGAAATTGAGATCTGCAAGCATTAAAAAATAACATAAATTGGAGTCTGGACTATCATTTTAAGAATTAAAAGTTGATTTAGGTGCCTTTTTGTTAAAGGGAAACTTGCCATTCTCCCATCTCAAGTGACATTCAAAATGTATCCCAATTGAAAGGAAAATGTCTGAATTGAAAGTCACCTTAAAGTTCCATTCAGAAGTCATATTTTGTTTCATTGATATTGAGATCTGTTAAGTGGTGAAAAATAGCTGTGGTTAAGTCAATGGTTTTTTTTTTTTTTTTTCATGGTTGGATTGTCTTACTTTCCTTTTGCCTTCTGAATCGCCTCAAGTTCAGTTTTGTTATTTGAAATGTACATCTTTGCTAAAATGTTTTGGATACACTGTTCATTCAGAATGGGTTCATTGCAAGATGTAAGGTTATCATCTGAGACAAATTAGGGGGACTGTAGGTTAATTGTACTTTCGTCTCCCTGAACCAAGTGTCTACTATTCAACCTTTGGACTACCACCCCCTATCCTCGCCCCCTCCCTATAGCACCAACACACACCCACACAAACACCATTCCCTCCTCTGAACTAAAACTTTGCATTCATTGCTGGAAAGTTACCTGTAAAGTTTCTATCATCAGTATGTGTGATGTATGTTTCTTATATTTCTGGTCTGAATTTTAATACACAGATGATAATCTGGTGAGTTGGACACCGTCCTCTCGTGACACAGTCTCATTGATAATCCAAGCATCTGACAACCAGTCTACAGCTGTACTTCAGCCGACCATCAAATTATGCCACTGTCAGAATGATGCAACTTGCGTGTGGAATACTTACACTGAGACCTCAGATATTGTTGCTGACAAATTTGCTGTAAGTTTATGTGCACAAAGTTTTAACAGGAAAAATAAATGAGGCAGCTGCACTATTCTTTTTATGTTCACAGAGCGTAAAGAAAAGGTCTAAAAGTGCCAAGTCCATGTGGTTGGGTTTTGGTAGAAATATGTCAGGTTACCAAAGTAAATCAAGGGGAACTATAAGCAGCAAGGTCAAAATGTGAAATCTGATGAGTGCGACATTCTCTGCATGCATGGACTCACCTTGTTCATGTATGGTCTCATCCGGCCCAGTGCTTCATACACCCATTTTGTGCTTTCATGAACCCTTTCTGTGCATTTATGAACTCATTTTATTTAAGGAATAAATCGCATTTGGCGAACTATTATTCGTGAATAAACTGTGGAGACTCCAAATTTGACAAAATAATGGACGAGGCGAAGCCGAGTTCGTTATTTTGCTTTCATGGACTTCTTGTTCCCAATCCTATTCCAGATTGTTGTATGCAATTGCTCATTGGGATGGACAGGTGACTTCTGTGAGGATGACTTAGATGCCTGTGAAGACAGTCCATGTTATCCAGGAGTGCTCTGTGTTGATGAGAAACCTCCCAGTGAGAATGCAACCTGTGGTGAATGTCCAGAAAATCTTGTGGGAGATGGTTTCCAGTGTTATGGTAAAGTCATTGAACATTTGCTATGAAAATTTTACTAGCTAACCTTGATGTTCTACTAATACCTGTAAGAGCAGGTTGAACAATGTCGTGAAAAATATGGAAATCTGAGAGAACTTCTTAAAAGTAATTTTGAGTGATTGTATTCCAGATTTGTAAATGTTTTAAAGATTTAATTGAGGTGAGAAAGTTGTTGAAATCCTCCTTTAACAGTGTTCATCTTTCTTCGTTTTTTTTTGTTTTTAGCTCATATGAGCTTTTATCATCATGGGGAGTCTTTCTTTCTGCCTATCTGTCTGTTTGTCTGTCTGTCTCTCTGTCTCCTTATCCACAGTTGCAAATATGCCCCCCATGCACCTTTGTCCACAGATTTTCAGTGATGAAACTTGAACACAGAGATCAGTGGGTGTGGAATAACTTTTGACTAGCAGGAAGTAAGGTCAAAGGTCATTTAAGGATCAATGTAGGACATTATGTAAAAATCCTAAAAATGTATCTCCTCCCTCACAGAACACCTTTTGATCTTGATAGCTGGGTGTAATGTTCTTCAAGTAGTGCTCATTTTGGATCTACACAATTTTTGTATTCGAGGGCATTTGAGGTCATCAAAGGTAAAAAATTTGATTTGGTATAACTTTGTAACTGAAGGTCGGATGCAGTGGGGGTCATCAGGGGTCATTTTAGGTAAAACAGACATTTGTCTTTTCAATAACTTTGTGATCTCAGTTAGGGTTGCACCCAAACTGGTATATGCAATTACAATTGGTTCTATTAAATCTAAAGGTCAGTTTGAGGTCATCCAGTGATATTTGAGGTCAAATTTGCAAATATTGCTCATGTGAAACTTACAACATGTTGTCAGTAGTTAGTGCCTGAAATTTAGGAAGTCAGTTTGATGACTTCAAAGTTTCTAATTTTTCAAAGGTCGCTCAGGGTCCATTCAGCAATAAGAACCTTTGTGTCTAATTGTTCATGATAACTGTACTTGTTCATGCATACAAAGCATGACGACGTAAGGACGGTATCAAAACTGAGCCCTACTATAACATAACTGGGTTTCATGTTTGCATGGGGTTCATGGAATAATACAAACCAGAATCCCATAAAAGATATTACTTTCCTAGAAAAAATATTGGGTTTGATTGAAATTGGACAGGTGTGGGGCTTTCTGCTCCATGGGTGCTCTGTTTTGTCCTTTTTCTAGGGCAAAATGAATATTTTTAACCACAATGGCATGTGCGCTTGTGCTGGTGTGATTGTGATACTAGCTTGTAAAAACAGAGATGCCAAGTATCCTAATTTAGGCTGAATTATTACGATTTTTTACCCTTTATCCCGTCGATTCGAAAATTCTCCCGAAATTCCGCTTTTTACATTATTTAGGACTAATGTCTCCCATCCCATATTTTGCCAAGTTAAAACCGACGTCCGTGTGCAAAACGCAACTTATCAAATATGTATAAGCCACAGGCATAGATTACCGAAGATGCACGATCATGTCATGCCACGTACGTATTACATACATACTGTACTGCAGTATGCTTGCTACGATTCGGAAAACATCTGGCCTTGATCGACAGGCACTCGCCTCACAAACACGTACGTACAGGTCTACACACTGTGAGATTGCAGGTCCAGAGCTGGCTCAGTGACACACCTCATGTAGATATTTTTCAGCATAGCCTCAACCTATGCGTACAGTGTGTACGTAATACATAATGCAGGGCTAGTGCATTGCCCGCTATTACGTAGCTCATTGGCATGGTCATGAACAAACGACAGGAAACAGCCCTGTGTAAATTATCACACCACTGGCAACACAGTGTTTTGATTATGGGAATTATCGGGAATAATTTTTGTATTTTATGTGGAGAACCTTTCAAAATAAGACATAAGTTTTGGGCAAGAAACTTTACAAAAGTTATATTTATATCGTAACTGAACCATGAGATACCTACATCAAGTAAATTGAGTGGGATTTTTAGTGGTCCAGAAGTGCTAAGGTATTTACGTAATTTTGCGTAGAACAGGTGGATAAGCTACTAGCCTATATTTATATAGCACTACTACAAGTACAATACAGGACAGAACATTTTCACGGAACCTTCCGACGTGATCGGTGGATCAAAACAGGCAGACAGACAGGTCGACAAACACTTTGTCTAACGTTAGGCCTGCGACATCTTAGGCAAACAAGTATATACAGTATTATAAATGTTTTATAAGTTTTACAAATGTTTGTATAATTTATCTCCTTCACCATAAAGAGTTGAATCTCCTTACTGATGTACTGTTGAAGAAATATACACAGGGGAGAAAGTCCCTTTCAGGCATATATCACCTACGATTATTTTGTTGTGTATATGTATATCACAAAAGACTTCAAACACTCTTTTAGAAACTCCCAAAATGCTGGAGCTTCTGGGGGCTTCGCCTTCTGAACCCCCACTGGGGCATTGCCCCTGGACCCCACCAGGGGCCCTTAAGCAGGCCCCTGGACCCCCGGCCGTGAGGACGCAGTGCTTCTGGCGTGCATGGGTGGAGTCCGGTGTATTCTTGGGATTACCATGATCCCTTTTTTTCATCCTCACAACTTGGCATCTCTGTAAGAAATATGCATCATAGTAGGAAGGATAGATACCTTTCATTCTTGGTAACTAGGTTTATCCTATGAAAAAGAAGTCCCAAATCATTTCTTGTGAAGGTCATAGGTCATTAGAGATCGGAACTAAAAGCTTTCTCAACTCAACATTTCAAGTTACAAAGCAAGGATACTTCTCGTGCTTGGAACGTTGAATTGTTGATGCATAATAGTCAGTAAAAGAAACCTATTGTTTATGGTAGAAATCAAGCATTATCTGAGGTCTCTGCTCATGAAACTATCGAAATCTTGTAAACTACTTGTAAGAATGATATCTCAAGAAGGGTAACACTGAGGGAGCTATACATGGCATTTGGACAACCATATGGTATTTGTTCTTACATAAGTTAACAGATGCAGATACTATTTTATTTTGGCAAGGAATCCTTTGACGACAGATCTGGCTATGTGAGAGAGGTTTGATGCTCCAGTGAGTGCATGGTATTCTCTTTTGTACTTAACTTCAAAAGTATAAATCATTTGTTTTAAAAGCAAATTAAAAGAAATAGCTCACCTGCCTTGCAGTGATTGTCAGAAAAGTATTTTTGATTGATTTTCATAGATGCTGATGAGTGTGCAGTGGAGGATCCACCCTGTGACCAGACATGTACCAATGTTGTAGGAGGCTATGAATGTAGCTGTGAAGAAGGATATGTACTGGACCCAGATGACAGAAGAACCTGTGATGGTAAGGGGTCATTCCATCATATTCACAAGGGTACAAAATGTACCCATTCCCCTCCCAGGGGGTACCTGAGAAAGATTGAAATGTAATATTTTTGGCAAGCATTGTCATTACATTTTAAAGATGGCCTTTGATACAATATTTAAAATCAAACTACAGTCTAAAGCTTGTAAAAATAAACTAGAGGATCACCAACCTATCTTAGGGAAAGAGATGGAAGATATCTTCTCTAAGTTTTACCATGGAGCCAGTTACCTGAAATGTCTGCCGACCAGTTAAAAGGTTATAGTAAAAAAAAAGTTTGTCTAAATGTACACTTAAAATTCATGGCTTGTGAAATATTAAAATGATTGCAAATAAAAAAGCTTGTAACCAGCAGATAACATTGCTTTCTGTTTGGAGAAAAAGAATGAGTATATTGCATGACTGGATTTATAATATAAGGCATAATTACATGGCAGGGATGTTATAAAAGTATGTTTTTGCTGTAATTGTAATCATTAGAGAATATGGAAAAAAAATACATGTGTATGTGCCTTTTTTCATTAACAGCATTTCAAATGTTGTTAATTATGTCTTTATGTTATCATGAAACATCTTGGTTGATCAACTTAACAAGCATTAGTAAGTTGTAATGTTATTAATAATTTTCTCCTGAGAGAATTTCCCCAAAATGCACCTGTAACCATCATTTCTGATATTTTGCAACGTTTTCAAACTGCTTTGAAAATTATCTATCTATAAATAAACTTTGCACATTACCCTATATGAGAGGTCATGGGCAGTGATTTTTTCCCAATAATGGGGGGAGGGGGACATTACCCCATTTTCAAATAAGTTACTGTGTTAAAAATCATAGTCAGTAAGCTATCTCTCAAATATGGGGGGGGATATGGCACCTGGGATTGCCGCCTATGTGAGGTTTTTTTTTTTGTTGTTCTTAAGTAATTATGTTACTTCATGATTGGTTACTTGATTGGAGTTGAGGAATCAGAAATCATTTTTACCGGCAGTGGGAAATTATTTTGTGTCTTTTGAACACAACGTCTCAAGAAAATTAATGTTGAGGGCTTTTATTTGTGGCTTGTGGATTGTCCTTATGGAGAACTAGAAACTTTACCTCAGGGATTTTTTCAATGATCAGATGTGGGCAGTGGAAGTTACATAAAGTAGTTTAATAATAAGGACCAGGAGTGACTTGTTTTTTCTTCATATCATTGGTCTTTTGTAGATATCGATGAATGTGACTTACAACAGAGCAATTGCCATGATGATGCAGATTGTATCAACACACCAGGTTCTTTCAACTGTGCCTGCAAGGATGGGTATTTTGGTGATGGCATCAGCTGTGAAGGTAAAGTGTTGAAACTACAACTTTGTCTGAAGTTCTTTTATGGAAACATTTTGAGATGTTCACAACATCTAGCTATAAAAAGTATTAATTTTTTTCAAAGAGAAAACCATATTTTGTTCGCTGTCATGCTTTGTCCAACTAATGATTTGTACTTGCCAGCAAGTACAGATTGAAGCCATTGAAGATGGTATGTGATGAAGATAAAAAGCCCAAATATTTGTGCCACCTGGTTTCTTGATCGAATAAATACTGAGTGCAGTACAAAAAGGGACAAATTGCCTGCCATGCTCACTTCTCAATGTGTTGAAAGGTTATTCTAAGCAGGCAACAGACATCGGTAAGATGTTTCCATCCCAGATTTGGGCATTTGCACATGTGCAGCTAAAGCTGAGATGTTCGAGAGAATTTTAGCAACAGATAAATGTCGCAACAGATAAATGTCTTAAACAAGCGAGGATTTTCAATGGTGTGGCCATGGACTTAGATTTAGATGAGGTTTTACGGCCCAGGTTCTAACCAATTGGTTTATGTTGAGCCGCCCACAGCCTTTTTTCCAGTTGTGGCTCACTGGCTTGTTGCTGTGGCCATGAAATCAGTGCAAGAGTTACCCTGTGTACTGGTTATCATGTCTGGAACTATTTTGACTTGATCACCCTATATATTTAACCACCTGTAAAGAAAGCCATTAGAACTGCATAACCTCTTATGGCGTCATATTTGCCTCCTATGGGCTGATTATTCATATTGGAAAATGGTTTAGTTAGTGAGGGAAATGATTAAAATTTCCACATCATAAAACAGTCAGAATAATTATGTGTGGCATATGAATAATTCTAAGTATGTTCATGTATCACAATTAAAAGTTTTATGCGACAAGCCACAAATGCTTGTGACAAATTGAGCAAATACACTTATTAAAGCTGTAGGCTTTGATTAACTATGGCACACATGTAAATGCCGACAATTTTCCTTACTATGTCAACTGGGGTAGCTAGCCTTTTTTGCCAGATATATACCATATTGTATGTAAGGCAGCTAACGTAAACATGAAATTTTAGAAAGAAGAGTTAACCCTGAAACGCCTCAATAGGACAGTCACTCTCCCTGCCCCTTTTAAATGAAAAATGTGAGAAAACCTAAAATGCTACTGCTTTTTGAGTGTTTTTTTCCTTTTGTACAAAATAGTCCCATAAATATAGCTCCAAATACAATCTTAGTTTTCAATTTTTTTTATTGGAAAAACTGCAGATAAATCAGGCGAATAGCAGTGTACAGGTTTCGGTACCCGGTAATGAGTACAGGTTTGGGTGCCAGGTCATGAGTATGGTACCAGGTCACGAGTACAGGTATTAGGTCACAAGTACAGGTATGGTACAAGGTCACGAGTACGGGTAGGAATACAAGTGAGATAAATTGTACTGTAGTACGGGTATGGTTACGGGTTCTACAACACTGGACAGAATAGAATTTGGAAAACAAATACACACGTCTCACCTTATTAATATGACACCTTGAAAACAAATGAAAATAGGAAGTGTTTGCAATTGAAAATTAAATCTTTTTGTGTTAACATTATTTGGTTTTCTTTTATATTGACTTTCAACAATCTAACATCAGTTGAACTGTAGATTTGGAAAGTGTCAGTAAATAATATTAAAGTAGGAAACATGTTGCGTGATTCAAACATTTTTCTATTCTCTTCTTTCAAAGATTTGGACGAGTGTTTGACTGGAAACTCAAACTGCGACTTGTTTGCAGACTGTCGTAACATTGAGGGTAGTTTTGTCTGTACCTGCAAGGAAGGCTTTGAAGGAGATGGAATTACTTGTACAAGTAAGAAGATGAATTTTCGTTTCAAAACAAAAAAGTTCTATTTGTAAAAAAATTCAGGCTGAGCAGATAGAAATTGAAAGATGAAGGACACAAGTAAGAAAATTCCCTTACTGTTTAAAGACAAAAAAAAATTAAAAGAAGACATACTTCCATTTTAATAACATGGATTTTGAGTATAAATTCAAAACCAGATCCAAAACAGTGTCATGTATCAGAACCGTACTAAGAACATACACTAATTAAAACATTGATTAAAATTTGCTCACTTTTAATAAAAATTAATGTACAGGCTAACTTTATTGTTGTGTATACCGTTTGTGAAAGTAACAGAATAAGGCATAATGTCATTTTGTAGGTTGGTAATATTGCCTGCCTGTGTTCATGTTAAGTTTGTTTTACTATTTGCTTAATTTGTAGGAATTTTTTGTGTGATTTAAACCCCTTTTTGTAATAACTGTAGGGAAAAATAGTACAAAGTCATTTTAAAAAAGGTGTGAACCGTGAACACAGCAGTACATATGCCCATACCCTCTGGCAGAAAACTATGGTTATCTAAAAAAGAAGCGTTCCAAACACAATGGGAACAAAATATTTTGTTTTCAGGTTGTGGTACCTGAGATTTGCAAAATTTTGTTCATTGCAGTCAGTGTAATATTGATGATGCGTTAGGCATGCATGCTTACATTTGTATTTAACTGTGAAGGGTCAAGGAAAAGATTCCTTTCAAAAATTATTACATGTCAGATTTCTAGTTACTGGACATACTGACCATCATTAAACTCATAGTTTCATGAATCCAAAAGTTGATTAGGGAACTTATTTATGCTTGAACAGTTACAAAAAATGGTTTTCTACTTGTAGATATTGATGAGTGCACTAATCAGCTCGACAACTGTGACCTTTATGCAACCTGTACGGATCTCGAAGGAAGCTTCAGTTGTACATGTAACTCTGGCTGGACTGGCAACGGGACAGAATGTATTGATATCGATGAATGTGAAAATGATCCCTGCCACCAGAATGCAGGCTGTTTGAATAGCGAGCAGAGTTTTGTTTGCATCTGTTTTGATGGCTTCATTGGAGATGGCCTTACATGCATATGTAGGTTTTTTGATAATTTTTGTGGAAGAACGATGTTTATAAAGGGAGATTAGTACAGCAGAAAACTTAACAAAATACCAGCAGAAGTTACATATTATATGAGACTGATCAGTGTCTTTTGTTTTAGGGGCTGATTCAGCCACATTTGATAAGGTTGTGTCTGTCCCTGCCAGCCACGCCTAGGTTTCTCATTCCTTTTACACATAAATTACTGTGCGCATATTTAAAGGACAATCTCATTACATTAAATGATAAATTGTTTAAACTAATCTTAAAATGGAAACAGTGTCCATCTTTGTGGGTAAATGGTTGTTTACTTGCTTGTCTCATTAGAATACAGCAAGACATTTAAATATAAGAAAACATTTAAAGGGAAAATGCAGTCACCCCAATTTGAATTTGCATACCTTGGCATTCTAAATCAGGAATGACCCCTTTTCCATCATAAGACATTTTTTGTGTCTTTTCTTTGTTAAAGTTATGGAGAATCACTCCTTGGTTTCCTAAATTATCCACTATTTTTATTCAGAAACATAATGAAAGATACTTGTAAGAGTAATAAGAGGAAATTTGTAAAGTGTAACTGGTATTTGAAAATAAACTTTGGGGACTGCTTATTTCCTTTAAACATAAGAAAATATTATATACTTTTAAGATTTTTAGAACCAACTTAGCATCTTTATCCATTGCTGATCAGCTAGAAAATGCCCCTTGCATATTTATATTTTATTCTTATCTAAAAAGACAGAAGTTATACTGAAGAAATTACTTCTGAGTGAATGCTAATCTCACCTTGCTTGTACATTTAAGTTGTTTTTTTTTATAGTGAATATCTATTTAGTTGTAGCATTGTAGTGTTTTTCTGTTCAGCTGTAGTGTTTTGTGAGTCCTGAATAAGGGTGTAACTAATCTGCACAATCACATCGGTGAGTGCTTGTGCATATGTATGTATGAGTGGGTGTTTTGATGCTTAGCTGGAAAAATATGGTATCTTGAGAAAGGTAGTAGAGAAGGATGTCAGTCATACTTAGCATGTGGATGCCCCATATTGAGTACAAATTGTTTTTTGTCCAGGTTAATAGTCAGAGTAGATCCTCAGAGGTCAAAGGGTAGAAACTTTGTAACCAAAATATCTCATAAAGGGTAGCCTCAATGGATTTTACAGCATGTGGCTGTTCCACTTTATAAGCTCAAGAATACTCTTGTATTTTGTGGCGGTGAAAATCATTTGAGGCCGCAGGAAGTCAGGTTGCAAAAAATGTATTAACACAATATTTCAAGAAGGGCAAGTTTGATTGAGATGCCCAACATTAAATTTAAGGTCCCTTTATTCTTCTTTTGCTGGAGGTGAAAGGTCAAATTGTGAAAACCTTGTATACATGATATCTCAAGTAGTGTCACTTAGAGGGGTTCCTCCCTTAGCATATAGGTGCTATACATTGAGTTAAAGAAGGATAATGTGTTTGGAGATCAGTGGTCATTTGAGGTCACCAGAGGTCAAATGGAAAAATCTTTGTAAACATGTCTCAAGAGGTATAACTTTGAGGGATCTCATGCTCTGCATGTTGATCACACCATATTTAGGTACAGAATCTTATAGTGTTTGGTGAAGGTCAAAGATCATTTAAGGTAAGCAGTGTTCAAACTGTTTAAATCTTGGAAGAATAATTTATCACATGTGTTATAAATAGTACATGTCAGAGGGTTTTATTTTTGCCACCACCTGGCATCACTGCACACTGCTGAGAGTGCCATACAAAATGAACTTGACATGTACTCTTCTCTTTTGGCAAAGAGTCATAGAACAAACACAGTTTTATCCCTTGTAAGAAACGTGTGTCATCCTGTTGCCTGCAAACAGGATCATGTGTGAAAGACATAAGAAATCACATGTGTTTTTAGGTGGCAAATTTGCATTTTTGGAACCTTCTGGAAACAGGTTCAACACAGGTTGACACATCTTTTTGTTCCTTCAATTTCAAGCCACAGGTTTGGTCTAAAAATTCGTTGTTAATATCGGCTTTAATTGCCAAACTCTTTTCATGCCAAATCTGTGAAAACCTGTGGCAAACCTGTGGCAGAGTGTGGTAACTGGCCAACCTGTGTCAATGTCAAGGCTAAGCATAGGTTTCTATGCAAAATATGTGACTGTCATAACCCATGGGAGACACATGTATATAAAAACCTTAGTATTTGGAACTAATTCACACAGGTGTTTTAGTAAGGGGTATTTTGTGTATTCCTTGACCATTTGTAGTGTTTTGCTATTCAGTTGTGGTGTATTATATTCCAGTTGTAGGGTTTTCCTATTTAGTTGTAGATTATTCCTATTTTCTCTTCAACTCAGCCACTTCTCATTGACATTTTTCTCCAGATGTTGATGTCTGCCTTGAAGGCTTACATGACTGTGATCTTGAGACTTCAGAATGCATTAATAGTTTAAAAGGCCATTTCTGCCAATGCCTAGAAGGGTTTGAGAAGGTGGATGGACAATGCCAAGGTAATATCAGTGTTTGTTTTAAGTGTACCTAAAGTCTTAAATTTCAAAATTATATTTTATAGATTTTGAAGAATAAATCATCATGTGCTATTAACTAATCTTCACAGACATTTGTCTGCAGAGATGTAAAATGTAAAGTCAACTCACTCAATTTGAAATAGCAGATTGCTCAATAATTTGTTTTATCACTCTTGCACTTGTAGGAGTACTGCCCTAATATGTCTTTGATTTTCCTAAATACACTGCACCTCCTGACAAAGTAAAG
>WURT03012964.1:0-16269 GCA_009936505.3 Holothuria glaberrima | reverse complement strand
ATGAGATAAAAAACCGTCCGTCGGCGATAATACCAACATTTACCGTTTATAGTAAGGCTTCTAGACAGATTGGAAAACATCTTCCATTAGTTTACAACAGTTCGACAAAGCCCCCTGTCCAGTGGCGCCGCTAGGATTTGGTGATTTGGTCACCACAGGACATGATTTCGTAACCCCATCCCAAATAAGCCCCAAAAGATTTATGTTTCATTTCATATTCGTATCTACGATCTTTGCACCAGGGGTTGACTCTTCCTTTATTGTTACCTAGTGCGAAGGTACTGGCCTGATTAATGTATTTGTTCCTTTGAGGTGACTTAGATGCAAAATGATGCTAACTTTGGCAAAACTTTAAACTAATTATATGTGGAAAAAAGGTTCTTATTTTTGTTGGGTGCCAGTGGCGTATTTTTCCTGAAAGCCAGTGGCTATGGCACCCATTGATAAATAAGGAAAATTTAAAAGGGCAAAATGAGGAGAAAAAGGTCATTCCAGTTCATTCCGATTCTCGTTCAAAATTAGGAAAATAACATTTTTTCTGAAATGTTTGGTGTGCTCTCCATGGTGACATTGGGATGTCAGTTAAAAACATCATACTAATGTCCTCATTTTGAGGAGGCCCTATGACGGTCTCATGGTACCAGGATTGGAGGAGCGCCATACCGCAGCCAAAAATCATTAAAGAACGAATTCCGTAACTTGTAATCAGTTAAAAGCTTAGTCAAAGATAGCATCATTTAGTATGTAAGCCACCTTTCACGAACACAACTTCCTCAAAGAGGAGAGGTTCTTTCCAGTTAGATCCCTCCCCGGGAGGACACCAAAGGTGACAAAGAAGGGATCCAACCGGGACGAACAGTGTCATAGATGCGCATTTGTACACAAACACCGACTTTCTGGGTACATCTTCGGTGGGATAACAATATCATCATGTAGAGTCCCCCCCCATCCCCCACCCCCACCATCAAACTCTGGTGACGCCACTCGGGCTATAACTTAACAGTTGTTGATTCTATTGCTAAATGGGACATAATAACAGCCAGTTTAACGCCTGTGACCTACGTTGAAAGAGTCACCAAATTGCACAAGTTTACGTGCAATTTTCAGAAAGGGGAACAAGGCCTCCCGAATCCTCCCCTTTGCCATCCCTTGGCCACACGTGCCTTGGGCACTCGTTGGACACTCTTTCTATAAAGTCCTGTACTCGCCCCTAAGACTGTAAGATGACGATAAAGTCGTGAAATTTTCAAGAACGCTTTAAGTATGCTATTTGCCCCCATTTAGGGCACTGGATCAGCTTGAAGCGACGATTTTTCAAACATTCATCCTGTTTATATACCCTTTTATCGATTTTGCTCATCTTGCCCGTTACCACAGCGGGAGTGGAACGTGTGTTTACATAAGTTGAGAAACCACTTACGGAAATACGTAGCCTACTTGGATAGTATCGCTGGCAACCCCTGATACTTTCAGGCCCATCGGAACCTAATTCGGAATACAGCCGATGTATTGACAACCTTGCATTTTGGGCAAGTTGTAGCGTGATCTTCATGCATGATTTGAAGTTCATTACTCATTGCACAAACTTATCAAGAGAATAACCATTATGAAACATATACAACTTTATCATTTAATTCTCTATACCACTTTGTTACACCTTAACTCCCTCTCAGCCATTACTTGTTGGAGGTTGTACATTTTGATTCTGCACCCCCACCCCATATGCAATTCTCTGCATCAACAACTCGACTGACTGTTAGTCCGAATTAGGAGATCATAAAAGTTTTCAAATCGTGATTTTAGTGGTCTATTTAATGCCCATGAAACGTCGTAAAAAGATCGTTAAATGATTCAGTCTAATGGACCAAAATTCCGGGGTTTTGTTTCCTGGTCCCCATCTGGGCGTTGCCTCTGGGCTCGACCTAGGACCTTGAAGTAGGCACCTGAACCCCGCATAACTTGATGTGCGCTAGGAGTCCGTCGGCATCCCCATTCCATTTATTTTTCACATTTCACTTCCCGAGCTCCTTTTTTTTCGGAATAAACCTTTTCGTTTTCGCCAAAAAATATGTCTGTCTTTCGGCAATTTGTGTTCGGAAGAAAAAAATTCTCATTTTTTTTCTTCGGGGAATATTCATTTTTGGTTTCGATGAAAGAGAAACCTATGCGGTCATAATGGCGTATGTGTGTATGAATGTGTGTGTGTGTGTGTATTTGTGACGCTTAGCTTGTGTGCACGATATCTAAAGAAGTGAAACTCCGACAGTTCTCTAACTTGGTACATAGATGCCCCATATTGAGAGGAAGAAGCCTATTGTTTTTGGTGTGGGTCAAAGGTCATCTGGGGTCACACTCTGAAAACCTTGTGAACACATTATCTCAAGGTAGGAAGCTTGGATTGATTTCATACTAAGTATGAAGATGCGTTATGGTTAAGGGAAGAACCCGTTTGTTTTTGGTGGGGGTCAAAGGCCATCTGGGGTCACACTCTGAAAACCTTGTTGACACAATATCTCAAGGTAGGAAACTTGGATAAATGTCATGCGTAGTATGTAGATGTGTTATGGTAAGAGGAAGAACCCTATTGTTTTTGGTGGGGGGGGGGGAAATGTTCATCTGGGGTCACCGGGGGTCAAACCCTGAAAATCTTGTGTGCACGATATCTCAAGAAGGGAAACTCTGACAGTTCTCAAACTATACATGGATGAAACCATATTAAGAGGATGATCCCTATTGTTTTGGTGGGGTCAAAGGTCATCTGAGGTCACTGGGGTCAAACTGTGAAAACCTTGTTAACACGATATCTCAAGTTAGGAAGCTTGGATTGATTTCATACTTAGTATGTAGATGTGTTATGGTAAGAAGAAGAACCCTATTGTTTTTGGTGGGGGTCAAAGGTCATCTAGGGTCACAGGGGTCAAATTCTGAAAACTTTGTTAACACATTATCTCAAGGTAGGAAGCTTGGATTGATTTCATACTAAGAATGTAGATGCGTTATGGTTAAGGGAAGAACCCGTTTGTTTTTGGTGGGGGTTAAAGGTCATCTGGGGTCACCAGGGGTCAAATTCTGAAAACCTTGTAAACAGGATATCTCAAGGTAGAAAGCTTGGATTGATTTCATACTTAGCATTTAGATGCGTTATAGTAAGAGGAAGATCCCTATTGTTTTTGGTGGGGGTCAAAGGTCATCTGGGGTCACACTCTGAAAACCTTGTAAACAGGATATCTCAAGGTAGAAAGCTTGGATTGATTTCACACTTAGTATTTAGATGCCTTATGGTGAGAGGAAGAACCGTATTGTTTTTGGTGGGGTCAATGTTATCTGGGGTCATCAGGGGTAAAACTCTGAAAATCTTGTAAACAGGATATCTCAAGGTATGAAGCTTGGATTGATTTTATACTTAGTATGTAGATGTGTTATGGTAAGAGAAAGAATCTTATCATTTTTGGTGGGGGTCAAAGGTCATCTGGGCTCAAACTCTGAATACTTTATTACAAGGATATCTCAAAGTAGAAAGGTGAATTTCATATGTACAGTATGTAGATGTGTTATGGTAAGAGGAAGAAACCTGTTGTTTTTGGTAGGGCTGAAAATTCATCTGGGGTCACCGGGAGTCAAACTCTGAAAACCAAGATCTTTATCTGGGTTCCCACAGGTCAAAAAAGAAAGTGCCCTGGGTCACCACATGTTAAATAGCAAAATTTCCCACGAATTCCAAAGATTGTTATCTGGGGCTTCCAGAGGTCAAAAAGAAAAATTTTTCCAGAATTCACAAGATTGTCCCCGGGGTCTCCAAAGGTCAAAATGTAAAATTTCTCAAGAATTTCCAAGATCAAATATGACCACAAAACTGTATTTTTCCAAGATGTTAAGAGAGCATTTGACCAGTGACTGAAAGAAATGGGACAACATGGCATTTTTGGGAACCAAACATACATCATCGAAACCTCAATGCATTTTTGCATTCTGGTTTTTATTATTATTATTACTTTTATGGGCAAAATTTTTGGTTGGTTTTTTCGTTTTAAAAATTTCATATTGTTTGGGATTTCAGGATGGTCTTTTTTTCGAACGATAGTTGTGTAGCCACTATCTAGTTTCAGAGGACAAAGAAAGGAATCTGAATGACTTCAAATATTTAACTGGCTTCAGACACTTTGTGATCACTGCAATCATTGCTCACGCACGCAATGAACGCAATTACACGACTTTTGAAAACACTGACCGCATATATTCGACTATGGACATCTTCCTGCATGATTATTACGAAGGTATACTTTATAGCTAGCTGTGTGAAAGACGTCGTAGGCTCTTACCCAACTTCCAAGTTGGGACAGCAAACGGAGAAGCCCACATCCCGAAATTCCTGTTCTAAACCATAAACTACTCTACACCACTAGTTTCTCCAAATTATATAATGTCAAATTATCAATAAATTGATTTTGATGTTTTGTCATTGCTACTTCTGGCAATCTTACTAAGGTGACATTGAGATGCTGAGATATTACACGTATGTCTGGATTTCGTTGCAGTAAAAATTGAAAAATTGACGACTGCGATCTTAATATTCCAATATGTCCAGGTAAAATATTTAGGAACAGATTGCAGAATTTAAGTATCTCTCTTTGATGTCAGTGTTTTAACAGTTGAATGTTAAGATACTGATATCCGGCATCTTAAGATCTCAGTGTTTTGATGTGAAGTATTCTGATATTAAGTTTTAGCATTGTAAGTTCTTAGGATCTCATTATGTTAATTCTCTTACAGTATGATATCGAGCCACCGACATCTCAATATTTTGTGGCAAAAAATGTTAACTGGAGGTATCTCTACTGGCATATACGAAGCTGTTCGCGACTGAGGGCTGAATCTGGTTTCGGATCGCTGTCCTGGGGGAGGGGTCTAAGGGGAGGGTGTTTGAGGGTCCTTAGATGCAATTCGGTGCATCATTTTGGGCAAATTTTATTTTGACATTTCTTACAGAAGGGACAAATAAGGGGGTTTTCGTCCTTGGATCTGGGGGAAGCATACTTCTACCCCCATATTTTGACTGGGGGCTTCATCCCCCACCCGCGTTTCCTACGCCTATGGGTTGGCCTATCTCATCTTTGTGGTATAATATTGAGATATAGACGGGTATGAAAGATCTTATATTTCAAGATTTAGCATAAACCAGTCTTCTTACGTTATATTGAGATTTGAACATATTTCAAATTTTTCAAGGTGAAATATTTACACATAGGATAACTTAATCTAAATATGAATACCATGACATAACATGACATATTCAACCATATTAACATCCTTGATCCTGATATTTCAATCTTTTAGCATAAATTATGTAGATATTTAGTACAAGCATTTCAGTTAAAAATTTTATGCTAAACTATTGAGATGAAACAAGATCTAAGATGTAAATGCAGCAAGATATTGGTATCTCATGTGTCCAAATCTCACTATAATATAATCAAAAAAATATTTTATCCTGAAATACTGGCATATCAAGATCTTGGTTTTCTTATACCTCACTTCTTGGCGGCAAAAAAAAAAAAAAAAAAAATTAAACATCAGATACATAATATTCAAGTATTTCCATGACACTGACAACTTCATAACGAATTCACACAAAAGAGGTGTCTGTCCTTATATTAACGCTTGGAGCTTATGCATTGTATTTGCACTGATTTGTACTGGTTCGAATCAGCAAGCTATTTACATTCATGAATTTCAAATTAAGTTAAATATTGGTTCTGCAGTTTAACTTTAACCAGAAAACATGAGTGTTCTTGCACAAGGGTATTGCCATCATATATATAGTGACAGTTCTCTGATTACACCGACCACAAAATGTAAGACAGCAAGAAATAACATTTGAGTGAGCTTGGCTTTCCTTCCCTCTGTATTATGGAACACAAAATACCTTATCAAAGTAAATATTGACTTGATGATAAGTCAGCAAATGACCTCATTACGATCCTTCTCATCACTTACCCTAACATGTCACTGTAAGTTATCATTACTTTTGGCTTCCATACCAAAAATATTCTGGCTGAATAATTTGTTTTACATGATACAAATTAATCATATCATTTTACAAATTAAATCAGTAATATCCATTGATATTGCTTGACATTCTTCCAAACACTGCCAACCACTACCGTGCCTGATAGCAAAAGGATAATTTACAATCCAACCTATTTAGGAATGATTTACTTGAAGACTGAAACCTACCCTTTTGAAACATTTTACACCGAACATTTGCTTCCCACTGGCAGATTCATACTAATGCAACATGTGTCCACACATTGCTGTCTCCGTACCAGGAGCTAGAATGCAAATGTCACTTAACAAGCTGTGACTCCATCACGAAGTATGTAAATAGAATTAAGTACAGATCAATATTGGTAAGAATTACCTTCCTTCCATTCCCCCAGCCATGTCATCTTTAACCACCCTGAAGTGGTAGGAGGGGCCAAGGAAAGGAGTGTGTACCATCTGTCATCCTCCTCATGCTGGCTGGGTGGTTCACAAGGCTATGGTAGCGATACATGGGCTTATAATATATGATAGGCAACAAACTAAAGCTTAAGTGTGCCAAATTTCCATTCCTTAAAAGTCAAATTACTTTATACATTCATCTAAGATAGTATTTACCATGTACCCTCATCTTATTACAAGTTTTTTTCCCTTTACATTGCAAGAGAAAAGTTTTATAAACATCCAAGTGTTTGACATGATGTTCTTTGGCAAATTTGAGGCAGCCTGAGCAAGCAGGACCCACTAAAGCAATGGTCCACTAAACGTTCATTAGACCTCAGATTGGACAATGCAAATGCTATCCCTAATCTTAACCTTAGACTTAATTCTATTTCTAGCCTGTATCCTGATACTAATCCTAATATTCACCCTAGTATTCACCCAAGGTACACTTACAGTCTAGTAAACTTAAGTAGTAGTGGGTTGTCACAAGCAACTACAGACGCGTACAATATAGTGCTGTATCAATTTATCTGCCTCTGATGTATTCATGACAAGTCTGAATACTAGCTTGCTGCACAGAGCATTATGATAATTTTGCCCCCACATTTCATACACTATCATAAGCTTATTTTCAAAAAACTCATAAATATATGAATACTTGAATCAAGCTTTGGGTGTTACTTGAATGCATTTTCAATGAAAATGTGGACATTCTTTTCATTTAAATTTCCATTTCACGACTTCTACTGACACTGATCTACATATCAAATCCGTGTCCTAGAAAAAGGAAGACATACTTTTCATCATCCTATGACAAAGCACTTTTTACATCAGTATTTAATAAAACCAGACACCCAACAGTTGAACCCCTTCTGCAAAAAGCAGCCTCCATTTATGTAAGCCTGCTGTACATGTTCAACCAATCTGAAGGAGAGAACAAATCAACTGGAAGGTGTGAAAAGAAATATGTTGACATTTTCTCATGACTCTGTAATGCCCAACTTCTCAAGGATGAAGCAGAATATTAAATTAATCTCCACATCATCTGAAAGTACTACAACAAAGACAACATGAATCAAACTATGCCTTATTACATTTGAAATAGATTTATAATTTCTTGGCAAGACGTTTCATTTGGACAACTCACTTTAATAGCGCCTTCCATCTTCACATTTAATTGGCTACAGAACATGATTCTATACTTTTCTCCCAACAAAACCTATCAAACTTGCAGCATATGTTTTCTTTATTTTTCCCAGGCATAACTCACAATACAGTAACAGTGCATGAGACAAAAAAAAGGCATGAATTTATTGAAGTAAAATAACCAAATAATGAGACACAATGTTTTGACTCTTGCTATGATTGGTATGCATCTAAGAAAATTATACACTGAGTACTTTTTTCTATGTTGTGAAATTTCTTATTGATATGGATGCATGTGAAAAAACTCCATATTAATTGACTTTGGTCCCTTTGGGAATCTTCTTCTTCAGCAGAATTAAAATGTGTTGAAAACAAAAGAATGCCATTAGAGGAAAGGTTTACAAACCCTGACAGCCTTTTTGACAAGAGATGCCATTTCTTGCAAAAAGTCAATGAAAATTTTATCAACAGAAATCATTTGTTTTTCTTTCATTTCATCAGTTTCATTGACAACCTCATTGTATCTGATGTTTCAGCCAGCAGTGGGAAAGTGGCATTTCAAATGCAAACAAAGTGACAGCTAATTTTAGGCTAAAGAATATCTCCCTGCATGGAGATATGGCTATTAGAGTTGCATTGTTCACATACTGTACATATAGTACTCAGTCTGACTCACAAAGCACAAGCAATATTGTGAATTTTTTCCGCTGCTTTTTAAAGCTTATTTTGGTCATTAAAATATTACTTCCCTGAAAAGCAGCTGCAATACTGCCTTGCCCTGTAGCAGTAAACCACACAAAAACACACACACACACACACTGAAGTCATTGTACCCTTTCCAAGGAAAAAAGATGCCTTTTAAAGTGTTTACATTTCACTGAATATTGAATGTCTCTGTATGTGTAATGTAAAAAGCATTAAAACAGCCACAATTTCCATCAAATCTATCAAATACTGACCATTTTAAAAGGCAATTACTATTTTGCACCTGCATCATGAATAAATCTGAGCTGCGTGCAAAGTTGGTGATGTGGAAAGAGGGATACATGAGATATGTGTTATTTTTACTCCTTTGCAGTCCCTCGGGACTTGTTAACCTTACAAAATTAAAAGTTTTGGGCATAACTTGTGCTTTTATCATTATTTACTTTAGGAAAGTCAACTTTCCAGGTCCATACCTGGGTTTTTTATTCAGTAGTGTTCCAGGCTGCAAACTGCCAATTCACACTGAATACCAATCAAGCAATGGGAGATTCATCTACACTTACTCCCAACTGGGGCTGACGAGTGTAGGTAGAGCCCTACCTACAGGTGTTAAGACTATAAATGTCAATGCTTGCTTTGCAACAGTTTCTGTTTGATGAGGGTAATGTTACATTACTTCTACTTATTAATAGCACTGTCTAATCATTACCACAATCAGATTATGAGTACATAGTTATCACAACTTGCTGAATGCTGCCTTTACCCACGCAAAAAATGTGTACACTGAAACAGCTATCAGGTACAAATGTAGTAGTTATCCATAAGCATTATGTAAGTTATAAAGATAATTAAATACCTAACCCTCACTCCTTACCCAGGCAAAATATTTTTTTTTTTGAAATAGTCATCCTTTCTAACTTTTTCAAGTCAACAGATGTAATTCTAAGACTCTTGTCTAAGGGAAGGAATCAAACATGATACAATGTATAAAGCCAGACCTACTTCACAGCACTAACAAAATTATAAACATCTTTAACAATACAGTAAAATCCACATGTTAAGATGAATATATGAAAAACGCAGTGATTCACACACAAAAGTCTTTCAAGTATTAGAGTTAAAACATGGTTATGAATTGAGATATCTTTATATAAACCCATAGCAAACAACAGGTGCAGTGTTACTAGCACATCTGCTGTTGTTTACACTTACTGTATAGATTTACTTTGCATTCAAACCGTCTACCGAAAAAATTTAGCATTCTATGTTGCATGAATTGTCTGCAATTCTAATGCTTTCCGTCACATGATGAAGGGATTGTGACCATTTTTTGTTCATCAACAGTTCCATCAGTTCATCATTTCTTACACTGTACATAAATTGGAGTCCTTCAAGCATGCCTATTTCCATTTCTAGTCATATACCCTGTAAACTAAAATCAGTACAAAAATACGAACTAAAAGATGAAGATTGAAGGGTAAGGTGCTGAAGTTATCCTTACTATTACTGTATATAATTCATGCTTAATTAATCTATTCAAAGATAAATCCATAATGATCACATCATCAAATTGACTGCCACCACCAATTGTATCAAACCTAGGAGGAATTCTTCAAGCATCTCATGCATAGGTCTTCCGGTTTCCTTTGCCATCTATGGAATCCAGCACAAACAGCATCACTGAAGTAAACTTGATTCTTGCTTCTTTGGACATCTTATCGTTAACATTATCTATTCTATTTGCCATAAATACCCCATGCAGTTAAGGGTTAAGAGTACTGTGACCATTTGATAGAAGCTGCTTCCCGCTTTCCACTGCTTCCACTTCTATGACTGTTGATTTTTTTGCATTACCAGCAGAGTTCCAGTTTGTAATTCTCAAACACAGAAAGCATGGCACAACCATCACAGTTGCATTCATTGGATCATTTTTGGTGCATGCTACTAACAAACAAAAGATCTGAAGGTATGGAAGAAGTAAAATGATGAGCCATGCCCAAAATGGAAGTGAAAACAGTTTCCTTTTGACAGACTGTTCGATGGTAACAGAGTTTGGGTCTTTACTTAAGTCACTTTCAAATTTACTTATGTGTGTTAGAGCAAAGCTGTTATATTGGTCACTGATTTCAAACAGGTAGTACACAATCACAAAAGATAAAGTCAAGAAAAGGGCCACAAGGAGCCATGATATCCTCTGTCGGAAGTTCATCTTTTCTGTTTTCTGCTGTCTCCCTGTGAATGAAGTTTCTGAAAGACAAAAGCGATCAAGTTTAGGGTTTATCACTTTGATGTGAATCTAGAATCTGCTGGAAAAATAAGAATTACTTTAAAATAATAACACACAAAACTGATTTTCAATAAACAAGACAATTTTGATAGCGTCACTGCATAAGTCTAAAGTAAGTTACTGTATAGCACAGTATCAGAGGGCTGTAACAATGCTACTGTCAAGGCTATGGTGGTATTAAGCTTTTAAACAAAGCAAACGTTGGGGGCAATAAGTAGTTTGCACTAACAGCTGCACAAACTATACTGTACTGACAAACTGTATGACACAATGGAAACTAATAGCCACATTACCTGAACACCATTTTCTAATCCCTACAATGTTAAAATGGAATGACAAACATCTGTTTGGAAAGAAATGCTGGACTCAGCTGTTTGAGGGAACTTTAAACAAAGTAAACATTGAATGCACAAAATAATCTGAATAATTTTCATTTGAAACCAAATCTGCAAAAAAAAATATCATGAAAAACTTTCAGATACATTCAACAAACATTGCAAGAGATATTAATTTTTTAGGCAGTTGTGGACAGATGGAAAGATGCCCCACATAGCTCACACCAGCTTTCCTAGTATGAGCATGGGGCTAATACCCTTCGGTCTGAAGGGTATCAGCTCAAAGGCATGAGCAATATAAAAATGATAGAACACAAAATCTGTATGTAAAATATGTGGTCTACTGTACATACCTTTTAAAGTGCATCCACAGAAGGTCAAGGTCAAACAAACTAACAATATGCATGAGATGGTTCAATGGTGTCTTTACACAATACATACTGTATTACAGGTATAGTACATAAAAAATATGATCCCTAGTCAATTCAAACAGAATGGCATATACAAGTGATTATCTTCTATATTTCAGCAACACAAGAAGGGGTAGTCTGTAACATATAAAAACAAATAAGGTTTCTTCTTACAACACACTAACTGTAGCTAAAAGGCCCACCTAATTCTGATAATGGAGAGTAAAACGCATTGTACCAAGTGTACTTTCACCTCTCTTCCTAGAGTCCCCGTGACTAAGGACAACTAACAAAAACCAACCAAACTACTCCTGATTCCAGAAAGGAGTTACTGTATGTCCCTAAAAGGATCATCAAACTCAATGTGACAACCACCTAGCCTGCAGTGCAGACCTCTATACTGTATCATATCTCCGTCATGAATGGATCCATACTGTACTTAACAGGATAAAAAGAACAGAGAGCCAAAAGTCTGGATGTAATCTTTCACTGAACTCACTGCAGAAGTGGAGATGAGTTTAAAAACATGCTATTATACAATTGTAAACTGATGTACATTATCTGTAATTCTGTGCTGTCATTTAAGAAATACTGTACATGTCACTTTCTTTCAGAGGATTGCAATCTCATTGGATAAATCCTTCTCACTGAATCACTGCCAGTCAACATGCATTTATTTCAGAAGTATCAATATTTCACTTTAAATCAGTTTTGTCCCTTAACAAAAGTCTGTATTCATTCAAAGATTCAGGTTCAAGCATTTCCACTTATATCTGCCAAGGATTTTATGCTAAAAAGACCGTACAATCCTCAATTGTTTCTATCATTCTTGTAGGTCTCTAAATACAGGGTCTACCTGCATTTTTGCAAAATCCCACACTTTATTCAATTTCCACCCAAATATTTACATGACATGTGTACCTATAAACTTAACAATGGCACTGTAATCCTTCAACAGTCATTTTATGCTCACTATACGTTTTAATTGCTTTCAGTGCAGCTCTAGACGTACTGTACTGTACAGTATATTGTGGAGATAAAGACCGCACACATTTTCAGTGAGCCTTGAGAAGTTCATACCACACTATAAATTACACAGAATAACACTCACAGAAATCTCATAGAATCAAGTTCTACCAATCACACAGTGTAACATATACATTAGAAACTGGGTCTGTGTTGAGTAAATTTGGGTTCAGTTTTCTACTTCTGCATCAAGACTGCCAGAAACATTTTCACACCTCAGCCTCCACCATAGTGATGGTGAGTTCAGCTGTATCCATTTCCCCATGGATTTACAAAATTTGAACAGACTTTACCATACTTGACAGCTCTGTAGATGTATGTATGGTATACTGTACAGATGTATGAACAGAAAGCCCATTACATGGGGGTGTTTAAGTATAACCATTCTCTTTGCCATAAATTTATATACTGCACATGCCCAAAATATACCGCATCCTTGCCGTTCAAGCCCCCTCCCTCACTCCTGTCATTCATGTAGAGGTACCATGCAGGTACTGTAAAAAACATAGATTCATATGGTGTGCCACAAATAGACACACTTTAGGAAGTCATAGTCACTGCCATACTAAGCCCTAGCTATTGACATTTTTTGTGTTTAGTATGTTCTTACAGGGGGTAGTATTCCTGACTAACTCGACTTTCCTCATTCTTGCTTAAAGTGTGTGCTTTAAAAGGTAGCAATATTCTCTTGCATTACTGTATTTAAAACTTATGTGACATGAAAATAACATAGTTGGATATTTGATGTAAAAAGCATTAAATATCCAGAAAATAGCTGCAATTCCCATTAAAATCCATCAAATATTGACCATTTTACAAGGTAATTTCCATTTCCCACTTGTACCATGAATAAACATGAGCTAAATATGCAAATATGTGACATCGAAATTCGAAAGATGAACATACCATAAATGGCTCATGTTAGCCTTTGTTTTTTCAACCTTAATTTCAAGGACACTTGTAGCATTGTTATCCCCTGAGGGGTTTATTATGAAAGTTAAAATTCTTTTCTTCAGAAACATTGATATCACTCAACAAACTGTAACCTGTCTGATCAGTAGTTAAGAGATAATTTATATAGGGTCAACAAAAGAAATCTTAACACTGTGCAACACTCCACATCATAATTTTTGCACAGGCTATGAGTTTCTTCAGAAACCATTGAACTTTAAAAATGTATATTTCGAGAATGGTAAAAGGTATTAAAACAGTTCCAACGGATCTTTCACTGGAGAACTTAATTCTTTGACTAACGAGTTAAACAGGTTTTATTGGTGGCATGTCACACAACCTTTAAATTACTACTAACCTTAA
The DNA here is from genome assembly GCA_009936505.3 of Holothuria glaberrima. Taxonomy (NCBI): domain Eukaryota; kingdom Metazoa; phylum Echinodermata; class Holothuroidea; order Aspidochirotida; family Holothuriidae; genus Holothuria; species Holothuria glaberrima. Next base: position 2,563 of record WURT03012964.1, on the reverse strand, counting down.
CACATTTTGGCTGTTGTACACAATCCAGTCCTATAAAAATTAATGGAGTCTGCGATATGTACAGTAAACCAAGCTTGTACTGTAAGCACTTCCTTGAAATGTCAACAAGATATGTCTACTCTCTACTGTACATGTGTACTGTCTCATGAAGAAATCTTGCCAAAAATATATAATTGGTAATCAGTATGCAGCATATTACACTACATATGAATTCTGCAATCTGCTACTTTAGTTAAAAAGAAATAGAGAACCATTAATTAAACTGAATGAAATGTCCAGAAGTTCATCCAGTACAAACTAGCAGAAAAGGTACCCTCTGTGTATGATTAATGAGCAAATTAATATCAAAGTTGATTACTGTACTGTGCATCCATATTCAAGTTTCCACAAAATGACACTATAGCAACTACCACCAAAAATTACAATTTACTGCACCTGTATGCATGGATCTATCTATACAAGTAGTGCTACTAGACGGCATGTCATGAAGTACTGTTTGTACACTCAAGTTCAACAGCAAACTGCACATTAAATATTTACCCAAATCAGATAGTGAACTGTAATCAGCATACCCCCAGCTTCATTCACTTGGGGCAAAGTGACATTTGAGTAAGAGGAAGCACCTGTGCAATACTTACAGTATATTCCTGCATTCTGAAGCCTGCATGGCAAACAGCAGTTAATACACAATGAGCATGTGTGGAAAAGTTAGGAAGCTGGGAGGCTACTTCCTAGAACTTTGTGTATTTAGAGCAAAATTTTGGCAATTGGAGGGAAATTTGTAAACCTTCATTTGCACATGAAATTGTGGGAGGAATTGTAGCAAAAATGGCTCCCTTACTGGGAAGTAAACATTATTTCCAGCTTTGGCAGTGCCCCAGGGAGTGATCATCAAAAGTTATACAAATCACTTTTTTATGTAATATGATTTGTAATGTTAAATTAGTCCATAGCTCATTTATTCAGGGAGGGTTTTACAACTCAGCAAAAGGTGCAGGACTGGACAAAGAAATGGGAAGGAGGCAAATAAGGGCTTACTGGCCTTCTGCTATAGGACATTCTACCACCTCTAGCCATCCGTTATTGAGAATCCTGCATTCTGATTGGTTAAACACTGACCTGTTATTCTGCAACACACGTTCAGTAAACGTAAAGACAGATAACAATGAAGTCTTTCACAGATTTTCAGTGGTAGAATAGGAATAAACCACATTTGTCGGACTATCATTGTCTCATAAACCATCTCGACTCCAAATTTGACAAAATAATGGACTCAGCTTTGCCTCGTCTGTTATTTTGTCAAATTTGGAGTCGAGACGGTTTATTCACCAATAATAGTTCACCAAATGCGATTTATTCCTTAAATACAACTTCATCAGATATACGTACTGTACACGAAGAACTTGTAGACAGCAACAATATTTTTCATACACTCATCTGCCCGACATCTCTATTGTAATTTTGGTTCACAGTAACTTGAATTCACAATTTATGAAAGAATTTTGATTGAAAATCAATTTGAGAGAATTCAAAAGATACAGTAAAGCCCATATTGCACTTGCAGAGGGTGCAATACTGTAGATCATACAGCAGTGTCCTCAGAAGAATAAAGCCTTGAGCAATTACACTAGTTTACCAGCACAATGGGGTGCTCAAGACATTTAAAGGAGAGAGTGAAGGTTAAGTTAGTGCTGGGACTGAATAGCAAGTACTCGCTAACCGTACACAATTGAGGAAAATCTGTTATGAAAATTGATCATGCTAATACTCGCAAAGATGTCTTTCAATCCACTCCCTCAGATCTCTTACAAATGTGACATCTCAAGATTACCTTAATCAACCAATTGATTGTTATTTTATTCAAGAAACAAACTGTTATGAAAAGTTACCAATCATTAAATTTGTGGTGTCTCAAACAAATAAACTGCCGCAGGCACTGACCACAAGACAAGATGAGAAGATACCAAGAAACGAGCAGTGCTCATGACACAAACTCAATAGGGACTTCCACTGACATAACTACACGAGAGAATACACACAAGATTTGAAACAATGGTTTCTCGAGTTGTGATTTGACCAGTTAGCATCTTACACTTGTGATTCTGCTACAACTTGTTCCGCGAAACATGTTTCACTCGTGATCCCACTACAATAAGTTCCGTGAAAATTTTGGCATTTACCATTATTGCAAGTATTTGTTAACAGTTGCTAAATACTTTGCGAGTGTTCATTTTCAAAATTCGCTAACTGGTCCCAGCACTGAAGTTTTAGTTGGGGGAGAATTTAACTGTCTGGATGTGGAAATGAGCCTTTAATTTATAGACTTGTCATGTTTGGACAGGGTCATAAAGATATATGATTTTGCACTATAAATATGAGTTGGAGGCATCTTTAACATTTTACGATGTAAGTAATACCTTGGTGGCTCTACATACCGAAGGTCAAACTGATGTAAAATTAGTGGCTTCATACAAGATGGCTATCAAGCAGGGATGGAAATAAGAATTTCATCTTGCGTAGCAATACTGCTATGCATTTTCAGAATTGTGTAGCAATTTACCTC
>WURT03012953.1:0-16270 GCA_009936505.3 Holothuria glaberrima | reverse complement strand
AACTTTTTCTACATATAATACTTATGCACTGACGTTTTACGATGTCATTTTGGAGTGTAAATATTAAAGAACACTGCTCGCACTAGGGACACTTCGCATACGCCCGAAGAAGGCTTACGCGCGTATCCCAACGGTACACAAGTCAGCTGTCTGCATTTGTTGGTGTAGGTTGCAATAATACGCCCATGTCCAAATGAAGGGCGCACTTTCTGTTCTGTGACGTCATATGCATAAGGTATATTCGATACTGCACTTCCACCATGACAATTCTTAGTCCGGGCCCGTAGCCACGGGGAGGGGGGCATTTCGGGGCAATGCCCCACCAAAAATATTTCTGCCCCACAAGATGAAAATTGAAACTCTTCTTAGATAGTACACCCGAAATTAGGAGACAATTTTATGACCCCTCAATCGCAACATTTGCTCCCCTAAAAATGTAAAACTGGCTAAGAACCCCTGTCAAAACTATTCAAAACGCTTCTCTGTAGTAAAACAAGTCTTTTGAGTAGGGGATAACAGAGATTTGTTAATTTGTCATCCACACAAGGAAGTAACTAATGAAGTAGAAAAACATTTTCACCAAAGTGAAAAATATACGGTAAAAATTATTACAATTACTATTCTTTTAATATTTTTATACCAAAGGCTCTTACTTCTTCTATCAACAACCGGTATACCCACGAGACTGTCAAGAGGTTTTAGAGCAATGCTCATCAAATAATGCAAGCGGTGTCTACACGATCAAACCTGACGGTTATGACTTGGCTTTCGAAGTCTACTGTGACAACCATGTAGATGGAGGAGGCTGGACGGTGAGTTAATTAAGTCATATTATCAATCAAAAACTGTTTAAAGCTGTCTGATAGAAAACAATTCGCCACTCATCCTTTTTTCGAAAGTCCCTTGTACTGGATGCCGAATGGAGAAACCAAACGTTACCCTTGAAGGGGTTCTGCTTTCGAAAGAAGTCACGTCCCTAGGAGGGACACAAAGACTCTGCATCACTGTTCCTCAAACGGTCTGCTGTGGCCTGCTGATGGTATGGTGGGTCGCAAAGTCCACCGAAAAATTGAATAAAAAGTCGATGTCCTTATTCTATCACAATATATACTATAGTTTATCTCATCTAACACAGACGGAATTTTAGTCGTACGTTGTTTGAAAACTTGTCTAAAATGGGTACTTACAAACACAAATGGAATTTTCTTCTTCATTTGGTGGTAAAAGGTGGTCATTGACTAATTTCAACATTGAAAAGTGGTCCTCGATTTACAAAAGCTCGAGATACCCTGCTAAACGTCATTGGTCTATCATGCGTGGCCACTTAAGGGACGTACTTTGTAACACGGTATTCTTTCTACGATTGAAAGTACTGCAAATATCAAGGACTTATGCACGCTGATAAATGAACAACTACAAGTCGTAACTATCGTTACTCACTATTTGAAGTCGGTCCAAAAAAAATTTGGCGGGTAAGATCTCTTCAAAGACCTTTATTCCATGTGCTTTCATTCCGTTGGTTCTAAATTGTCTGTTTTATAAAGGTCTTCCAGCGCAGAAACCATGACAATTCCGTTGAGTTCAGACGAAGTTTTTTGGAATACCGAAGAGGCTTTGGATTTTTAAGCAATGCCTTTTGGCTGGGCAACGAAAGATTATCTTTCCTAACAAATCAGAAAAGATATCATCTACGTATCGACATGACAAATTCTGCTGGGTCGTCTTTCTACGTGACGTACGATTTATTTCGTATAAGTGACGAGTGGAGTAACTACAAGTTGACCAGTGTAGGACAATATGACGGAACAGCAGGTAAGTTACAAAAATATAAATACGAAACGAAATAAAATAGACCTTCATTTATTTCACGTGAAGACATGGTTTATTTTCGCCGTCACATTGAAGACACACGTGGAGAGCTTAAGTGTGATTTAGACGCTACACCAAAGCATGTGTAGTGCCCTTCATGTTGTACAAGACCAGTGGAACCACTACCTGACTTCAATTGATTGACCACTACTGTGCACGCATGTAGGCTACCGTTGGTGGAGATAGCTCGGAGTTTACTGCTTTGCATACTAAAGGTCCCCGGATCGAATTCCGGTGGAACCACTTGAAACTTTTCTGGGGACTAAAATTTACTTGTTTTGCATAGCTGCTCTCAGTGATGCTGGGGGGGGGGGCTTAAATTGTTGAATTGGAACCTGACTGATCGTTTCAGGAAGTTGTCCGATTAAGGAAGTTGTCCGATTCAGGGAGTTGTGAGCTTTGCTCGATACAGGTTCGAGCAGTTGTGCAGAGCAAGGAACCTCAGCCCCTTACAGCCTTTCAAAAAGTGGCTAAAGACTGGGGATACACTCACCTCCGTCGGATCGGGACGTTAAAAGGCGGTTCCGGGAGCAGGATTAGGAGCGATTATTACACGCCTGCCTCGTTAACCTCTGAGCACTAGTCGAAAAGAGAAGGCGAATCTCACCGGTGTTCATCCACGCCAAATTTGGTATAGGGTCCTCAATGAGCAAATTGGCTTTTTGACCCTCAAAAAAGTTAAACATCAGATTCTACGCTTCGCTATACTTCCTTCAATATGGTGTCTTCTTTGTCCTGTCATTAGAAATGTAATGAAGGTGAAATGGGTCTATGTAAGAAAAACGTCTTTCGGGATCCCTCTGTACACTCTAACAAGTTACCATATTTTTTAACCTAAGACAGTATTAATGTTTCGTAGGCGTACGTTAACTCGCTTGTATTCTGACACTGTTGACCATCTGAGCTGGCTTTGGGATAGTGGCTTACAGCTACTTGCAAACAAAATAACGTATTTAAATTGGCCTTATTAGAACAGGACTGTAACGTTTCGGACACGTCATGGCGTGTAGGAAATAATTGAAAGCAACAGAATACAGTATACAACAGCAAGGTAACCACATGTTACACATGTGACATTAACACGTGTGTTTAATATGTGTTTTGTAGAAGTGCTTAAAATTCTACTGCGTTTATCTGATGCCCAAACGACCAGATGACGTGACTTATTTAAAAGCAATTAAAAAACTTATTTACAGTAAACCGTATGTTGAACATATTTTTCAATAGAATAAATTTCTTAAAGCCTCGTTTTTGTTTTGCATATAGATACTTTCATTAGCGAATGTCCAACAAATACCATTTTTGGCCCTTGTGCCTGTCAGGGAACTTGTGCTGATCCAGATGGCTGTCATAAAAGCTGCACCGTAGAGGAAACCTGTATCTGCCCCACAGGCTTCCTGTTGTCAGGAAGTGATTGTGTACCTCAAGAACAATGCAGCTGTTATGATGCAACATTCGGTGTCATCCCGGTAAGTTAACTCGTGCAGCGTAATATCCTGTGGAGCAGAAGTACTTAAAGGGAAATACTGCATTTGTTTTACAGGAAATGTTCATATTTTTGAAAACAACATTTATAGATACAGAATGATAGGCAACCCAAAATATGACATATAACGGTAGCTTTCTTTTCAAGAAATAAACCTTTCACAGGAAGAAATTCTGTTATTTGTTGCACGAAAGTAATGGAGTCTGAAATATTCGTTAATTTTACAGAGAAATGAAGCTCACTTCAGCTCAGATTGCTCTGAACATTGCACTTGTGACGAAGGAACTCTCAGGTGCGACAGGAACTTACAGTGTAACACTTATGCGGTATGTGCAGAAAGAAACAACGTACGAAAGTGTTACTGTAATGAAGGTTACACCGGCGATGGACTGAGTTGTACCCGAACAGCACCACCAACTGACTGTTACGATGTCTACACTTCTGGTTCTCCTGATGGAGTCTACACCATACAACCAACAGGCTGGATGTCATCCTTTGAAGTGTATTGTAACATGTCACACGGCGGAGGCTGGACGGTGAGTGTGCTCACAGTGCCACAGTTAGCAGTCAAGTCACTTAACCTTCCTGACCCTACATTGGTATTTGATATGGTACCAGATACTTGCATATATCAGTTTATTGCAAAAAGTATGATCTAATTATTCAAATTCCCAAGAACCGTTGGGTTCGGCTTTTACAGTAAATCCTCCGATAATGATGTAAAGTTTTTGAAGGTGTCAAAATGTACAGAACTGAAACAGAATTGCAAATTTTCCAGTCGAATATGGAATAAGAGTCTTCGACACGACTTGTAATAAGGCTTAAAACAATACGAAACCAATCCTATTGTGTTTGTGTGTAAGAGAAAAGAGAATCTGCCCCACTCTTGGCTTAACCAGCTCCTCTCTTCAAGTACAAAGGGGCAGTAGTAAAATACCACGAGCTGCCACATTTTTCATTAAATGCTTTGTACAAAGCCTCATAGGAGAGTGGCAAGTGTTGAAAAACTGGTAACTTATCTGCTTACAAATTTCGTCTTCAGGTTTTTCAGTGACGTTTCGATGGATCACTAAGCTTTAACCATAACTGGAATGGTTACAAAGCAGGATTTGGTTCAGCTGGACCCAACGAAAATGTTTGGCTTGGTAATGAAATACTCTACCATATGACAAATCAGAAAAACTACAAATTACGGATCGATGTTGTCAAGAGCGACCTCGTTGATTGGCACATGAACTATGACCTTTTCCGTGTCAACAGCGAAAGCAGCAATTATCGACTTGAGCTGGGTACTTATACGGGAAATTCAGGTTTTTTCAGTAATTGAAACATGTTCAATGTTCCGTCATTTTATTACAACGGTAAAAAAATCATCAGTGAAGGTTTTCCCTTTTCACAAGATTATTGCATAGGGGATAGAGAGATTGGTTCGTCAGAGTAGTTGTCTGACCATGGAGCTACAAATAGGGTAAAAGCAAATTCTGTGTTGCTTGGTGCACCTTCCATTGTAACTCTTTAATAACATTTAACCACCTTTATAAATCTTTTGAGCTCTGAACCGTTAACCGTACCAATTTTTGTCTCATTACCCCTAGGAAATTCCTTTGAACTGCTATCATATGTTCAGACAAACAAGAGTCCGAAACTCTGCTCTCGTAAAAAGAACGACTGCTATCCTAGTTTCTTCAGTGGAAAATGTAGATGAATTTTTCAAAAGCCATGCATAGTTGATTAATTTTACAGCACATTAAGTTGAGCTAGATACGCAGTCCACAATTACCTCAACAGAAACATGTTTCCAAAACCAAAGAAAAATTAATATTCTTTTCCAATGATTCTACCAATTTGTCTGTGGATACACCTTGATACTATGCAAACGTTTTGTGTGTAAAATTCACACTTTCTCGGATCCTTCTTGACAGCAAAACTTTGCTCATTGTAAAGTTTGGTCTTTATTTCATAAAATCGAAGGCAAAATAGTGGACAAGTGAACATTCTAAAAAATCTGTTTAACTCAAACTTTAACATTTCGACGAAAGCACCTGTGTGAATTTAATTGGATTAATACGGTAGGGGAAAAAGTTTGCCTACAATAATCCCTTATCCTGTTGTACTTCCGGATCATGGTCATTTGCCGGTGCAAATTAGGTTTCCCAGCTCTGGAATGTCTGAACTGTTTATACACTCAGAGGGTTATAAGCTCTGTTCTTAATAGCTCCATGATCTGACCAACTTAGTTAATTTGGGACCTTAAAACACGACTTTAACGCTGTTTTTTTTTTTCAAATGAAAGAATGTAAATGATTTGCTATTGCAGACGTTGTAACAAATCGAGGAGTTTTCTATTGTATCTCTCAATGAATAATACGAATTTGTCAATTTAGGACAGTAGGAAGAGCAAGTATAGTCACAGTAGAGAAAACCTTTTCAACAGTCATGATATAGAAACAATTGGTGCTGCGTGTGGTTCACGGTTTTGCATTTACCAGGGAATTCCTACAATTCTTATATGATCAGAATTAGGAATGTACCTTACGTGCATGAAGATAATAGCTCTCATAGGCTTATTTACAAAAGTCTGGTTGAAAGCCATCCAAGATAGCGCCAACATGCAGGTTGGCACCAGGTGGGAGCAGGCGTTATAGACGTCTTTCGGAGGAGGCTGCCCCAGTCAGAGTAAGTTTTTAATTTCGTCAGAGAGCCCCAATAGGTACGAGAAAGTATGCAACCCCATGTCAACAAGTCGCCCCGATGTTTTACCTGAAATTGCTCTCAACGAGTGCAAATCGATAGAAATCCAAAAATATCAAATTTCGTGATAAAAAACAAACTTTTTCAGATCTTGTTCAAAAAGAACCTAGCTTTTGTTTTCGCCATGCTTTCTGCAACCAGTCATCACTCTCATGGTTTGGGTTGCCGCCCCTCCCCGTTGGTAAGCTTGTCCTCTTTGCCAATTAAATCCTGGTCCCACTCCTGCTCAGTTGTTCTATCGCAGGACTATATATGAGGGCTGACCTCCTCAGCCAAGTTTTGTCTCGTGTTTCTTTGGGTTCGTCACTCCTTTTGGCAGTTCTAAAGTGGTGGATAGCTTTCAGAACTTTACTTAGGAAGCACTTGCCAATTACCGTAAGTGCTTTTACTAATATTTTAGCTCTGATCAAAGCCTAAACCAAACTTCCTGTTCTCATTTTAATACAGTCAACCCAACTTACTTAAAGGGAAAGTACAATATATGCAAACTAGAGCAAGCAATTTACAATGGCTTCATTAAAATAAAGTTTTCATAATCTCAATAACGCTAGAATAAATTCCCAGAAATGAGCTGGAATTATCATAATTTTTGGTTGTGACTGAAAAAAATCATCACATAGTTTAGAAGGTTATAAAGCCTTACTTTTGGGGGACGTACATGATTTTAATGGGCATTCATTACAAATTTTATGAATGCTGATGAAGTTTTCGTCTTAAAGGAAAGCCTTTCTCCAAAATATTTACACACTATACCTTTCAATCAGATTAAGTCATGTACCTACTTGCTTGATTGTAAACGAGAGATTTCAAATAAATAAAAGTATCATTCGATCAATTTTAATACATATGTGCATTGCATAACCCTTCTAACGATGAATAACACACGAAGAACACAGATGGTTACTAGAATTGCCCCAAAGTGTTAGTCGCATATCAACTCCTATACCTCTTTTACATGTAGAGAGTAAGTTCTACTGAATCTATCCAAGAAATTTACATGTCTCCGGCGTAATGTGCAAAAGAGGTTTGACACATTTTTCTATTATCTAACGCTTCTTACGAGTAATACAACATAAAGAACATAATGTTGATTTGAATTAGGTTTGTCTTCAAAACTCCAAAGTAAACAATGTTTCATTGGGATAGCAACTTTTATACCTCCATTAAATTTAAGAGTCGAGGGAAAGTTTTGCTGAATACGTCTCTGGTGTAATGTGCAAAAGATTTTAATCAAAATATACAACAGTGACTAATGTCTATACCAATGAATGAATATCATGCAAACATAAAACAATAACATCAAAAAGTTTAGAAAAGAAAAGGACGTGAGAGGTTAGAATGTATAAAAGACAACAAACCACTTACACAAATTAAGAACCATGAAATCATTTATGTTAGACGTTATGTTTAAAAATCGTATAATGTTTACAGGACTTGAAAAATCTGTTTATTTATTCATAGGATACGACTACATGAGTTATCACCGCAACCAAGCCTTTTCTACTCCTGACCGCGACAACGATGCTTATAGTTATAACTGTGCCGATTATTATGATGCCGGCTGGTGGTACAAGAGTTGCTACACAGCTAATCTCAATAACGATGCCTTCGGTGGATATTATTTTGCTCTCTATAACAGTGACACTTATACTTATCATCGTTACCTCAGATACTCCCAAATGAAAATTCGTCCAGTTTGAAGAAACTTAAAAACAAACTGACAAAACACTCGTCGGATATCTACTGTATTGCTCCTGAAGAATTATTTTACGTCATTTGGAAGTCAAAGACACTAAGGAAATGAATGGGAACAATAGTAGGCCTACTATCAGTATCGTTAAAAACACATGAAGTGGTATGTGGTAAATATTATAACGAAAAAGACCAAAATATACATAGTAAGATATAATTGCTATATGATAATATTCTACATAGCCCCGACATTTTCAAATAATATAATTATGTATGAAAACAAACGAAGTCCGCATTCAGTCGGCGGAGCTATATTTGTCTGTTCATAGAGCTTCTTGGTTTACTACTAATAAATATCCCTTACCTTGAACATGCACTGAAAAACAGTTCAATCTTTGCTATTTGTCCCATCACGTTATTCCAGGCGCTACATATACCTGATTCAAAACTTAACGAAATGGACTGTACTATTGAAAATTATCAACCGTACATGTTAAATGATAAGAGGTATACTCCTTGACATCTTTCGCGGGACGTTGTTCCAAGCACAACCTTGCATGCATGGGAAAAGAAGGAAAAACATTGGAAAATGTATCGTAAGCTATATTTTTATGGTATCAAAATTTAACGGTAAATTGAGAAGATTATAATAAATCTTTCATTTAAAGAATTAACGAAATTAATCTCAAGGTTGCGTACAGAGTTCACATAAATTTTGGTCTCAGCAAACTGTCCTTATTTCGAATGTTAACTAGGACAGCAAGAACGGGTTACAACTTGCAAGAAATTTAAAAGAGGACTCGAGAATAATATAAAAAGACGAAAAATATAGCTGGTTTGAATGTTTTCATCCAACTATCATAATCGGGAAATCACATTATACGTATAATAAACGATCTCGAAGCAGGGGTAGCGCCACGTGGGGAGCAAGGGGTGTGCCACTCCAGCCCGTAGGGTAAAACTTCTCCCCCTTGAGGAAATTTCAGGTGTCGTCGAGGAGCCATGATGAATACGATATAATATGTAATCCCTGACAACGGCCGTTCACCCCAAACATTTAGTTGATTTTTCTGTAATTAAATTAGGGCAATTCTTTAATAAAAACCCAGACTTTTCTAAGAATTCTCTGTAAAATTCCAAATAATTCAAATTTTTTATACTAAAAAACAAAATTTTTAAAAATCAGATCAAGAGCGACGAAAATTTGTTTCTACATCCCTTCAGCAAACCTTCCCCCTTGTCGCCCTTCCGATCCCCCATCACTTTCCACGTTGGGAGTTTGGCACCTTGTCAGGCAAATCCTGCCGTCACGCCTGTCCTAAACAACAGCTCGGAAAATTCCCAACCAACTATTCTTTCTCAAAACTTCCCTCGGTGACTATACCAGACAATCCCACCTTGACATCAATAAAGTTGCTGATGGAGGGTTTGTGCGGTAGGCAAAGGTCATGTAGGCTGTTGTTCAGTGGCGTATTTAGGGGGCCATTGGGCAATGCCTCCCTAACTGATGCCGATTTTTTTTTACCTAAAATGCGTAAATTTTTAGCACGAATTTTATTTCAAAGGTAGCATATGAGGCACCAGATTGCACCTAATTTTTCAAAAATTCTCAAAGAGGAAGGGAACCCCCTCCCCCCAGGTCGGTGATCACACAATATACTTAAGACCCCCCCCGGCCCCGTGAGAGAGAAATTCTGCCAATGTCACTGCTGTTGTTATAATCTCGGTTGAAATTGTCCGAATAGGGACTATTCGAGTGTGAGTCGTACCCGTGGCCAAGGAGATGGCCCCGTTTCAGTTAGGCAACTGAAATACACTGGATGGTGTTTTCAAATACTTTTCAAAGATTCTTTCACTTCCCCTTAATCCCCACCGACGATTTGCTGTAATGGTTTAAGGTATTCGAAAGCCAGTGGTTTAGGAAGCGATCTCCAGTGACATTTGACAACAGTCAAGTACAAACTTTATTTTAGTATCTGTAATTTTGATAAATATTTTATCGTTTTATTAGCCTAATGGATCCACACCTAGGGATTGTCCCTGTTTCACACCTACCGTTGTATAAGACTGGCTCACTTAGATCCCATGATCACTGGGAAACACTTTGCTCTTTCACACTGAAAGAAATATTTTTGTAGCTCATCATCTTCACACATGTAAAAGCATAGGCTGGGGTATGCATGTAAAGCTTAAATTGGAATAAGAAGAGGTGCATGTGTGGGTAGCGCACCAAACATTTAGACGAAAGGGAATAACTGCGGTAACTTCTTCAGAACGAATGGTTAATCATTCTTGTAGTGATATCAAGTCACCGCATAAAATATTACCCCACAGTTTTCTCTTCCATGTGCATGAAAAAATATCCAAGAGCTATATACGGCTTTGCCCCTAGGAACTCTCCACTTTGGGATTTTGTTTTGTATAAAAAAGGGTTTCAGATGCAAAATGATGCTGCTGTTTCTAGTCAGAATTGACAATTTGTCGGAGGAAAGTTTTCATAAAGTTTTTAGTTATTTGGTTCACGAGGTATATCCGTTTTCTGCCAAAGACATGGGAAAAGGTCACAAGGTTAATGAACTTACATCTTTATGTCAAGGTCGTAGGAAGCGGGGGCTAGGGGGCGGCAGCCAAATTGCATCTAAGGACCCTCAAATATCAAAAAATCTTTAAAAGGGAACCCTTATTTGTCTCTACTGTAAGAAATGTCAAAAGTTTGCAGTAATATACCTTAAAATTTGTCCAAAATGATGCACCAAATTGCATCTAAGGACCCTCAAATATTTAAAAAAAAATTCCAAAGGGGGAGGGGGAGACCCCTCGGCTAAGACCCTCTCCTAGGACGACGATCCGAAACAAGGTTCAACCCTCCTGTCTCAAACAGCTTCCTACGCCTATGCTTTATGTCTAATAACGTACGCTACGATTCCTCAGTTTAACTCGAATCTTGATCCAGTGTTGGCGCCACAATTAGGCCTGAGGGCATATAGGGGCAAGCTCCAAAGGGGTGGGGGAGCAGCAGCTCGAAGCCCCGACAAAAGTGATGAGTTGCCCAAAGGATAGCGAAAGCACAAAATGGGTTTTTATTAAGTTAAATTTGAAAGTTTGGGGTATAATTGAACAAAATTTAAAATATGGGATTTTTAATGGAGATTGTGTGCTTCTTTAAAGCAAAATCAAATAAATTCAGGCCTTGAAGGGCAGTTGTTTTACCACGCTAAGCAACAACAGGTGTTGGAGGCGCCTATGTGGCTTATGAATTACAACTTCACTTCAAATAGTAGGGACAACTGGTCGCCGTTAAAGACTACGGCAGCAATCGAAGTTGTACCACCTATAAACATTAATATCACAAAAATTCTACTGAACTATACTAGCCAAATCTAGTTGAAGGCTCAAACTTAGATGCCGGGTATCATCAAGAGGTTTTAATGTAGCAATCCCTTGAGTAACATGCGTAACGTGATGACTACATGCATTTGAAACTAAATTTGCTCGTACCACAAATTTATTCAAAAATTTACCTTTTCACTTGATGCAAACTTTCGTTCAAAGTAAAAATACAATAATTACCATCTGAATTATGAACTGTGAAGAGCTTGAGGTGCTTTCGCTGTCATTCAAAGTCCTGCTCAAATCTCAGTTCATGTTAGTGTTCCCATTTTGTTAATTTCTCGGACATTTGGGGAATTTTTCTCTGGATCCTACCAAATCATACTGGGCCATATCAAGCCTGCCTCATTGCAGTCCCTGGTCCCATTGCCTTTCGCAAAACGCTCAACTTTAACCTGCTCTTGTGGAGTTAAAGAAGCATCATCGTGGTAATAGTCTTGTTCTCTTCCACGTCTCTGTATTGCAAAAAATTCCCCACCAGAAGATCGAAATTTTTGCGTCCTTTTACGCGCATGTGCACACGTAAAACTGATACCGTTTAGCTATCTGTGGTAGGCTTCAGATATCCAACTGTTATAGCATGGTGGCACCACTGACTACAACAGAGTTCCTGGCTACGGCCTTATGGGTCTGAGGTTTGCATTGAGCTTAGTAATTAATCCACTCATTCTGCCCAATAGCAGTTAATGTTGAGACAACTATTTTCCAGGTATGCCACTGAGGGTTATGGATTATGGATAGTCCATACATAAACATGCAGTAGGTTTGTGCACAGATATGCCAAGGGCAAACATTTCTGAGGAGGCCTACCCCTTGTAATCAGTACACCGCAATTACCTCGAGCGCTGAATACTCGTGGCGAAAATTCCTCTGCAACACTTTATTCAGTGGCCAAGCAACTGCTTTTTTCAAGAACTAGTACAACTAATACAACTTCAAGCAAATGTTCACCGGAACAGTTTTTAAAGTATCACGAAAATCAGTGATAAAAACTTAAGCTTATAGCTATCTCCGTCTCCTCGTTTTCCCACATTTCCTGCCTCTCTTCATTGTTCTTTCCTCCTATTACTCCTTGTCTCTATTTCCCGAAATTCTTCCTGCTTACGTCTTTCATTCCTGGCCTATTTTATCCCGCAGCTCACCTTTTAATGCTCCTTCTCTTTCCTTTCTCTCCGCTCATCACCCCCCTTGCAAGGTTTCCCTCATTCCAGCCCTTGACACTGTTCCATTCTTCCCTGCTCTTCACTCTTTCAGGCTATTTATTCTTTTCCGTTCGTTTTTCAACCATCCCTATAGCCCTGCCTACAAGCACAGAACGAGTAACATCGTTATTGCTTTCAAAATTTACCAAGCCAATTTACTCTTCCTCCACCTTCCTTCTGTTCACATTCATATTATTTGTTTTCTTGTCTGTCGTTTTCATTAATTCTTTTACTGTGCTTTTCTTTTAACTTTTTCTCCTTTCTGCATCCTCTCTTCTTTCTTTTTCCCGCCATCCCGATTCTTCTTCAATTTTTCCTCGGCGGTGCAGTTTGGCCCCTGCCCCTCTGGCGCTGCAGCCTATATGTCGGGGAATGCACAGTGTCAAGGGAGGGGATATCACTAAAAGATGTTATACATGCCGGGTACAAAATTTCCCGCATCCCTGGGGCAATCACTATTCAAGCAAACCTAAACATTCTGAGCAGGGAGATGTTAGCACCTCCTTATTCCGAGTTAACCAGGCATTCCTACAGTACCACAATTGACCATTTTGTTTGCATGAAACTCTTTAAAGCCAAGACTGACTGCATAGTAGTTTGTAAGCCCGTCGACTGTCAAAGCACTTTTACCGGTTTTCACTTTTAACCCAGGCGGGTGCAAAATGACATATGATACTCTCTGCAACATGCAGCGTGTATCCGAATTTCGCCCTGAAATTCTCAAATTCCATGTGTATTTACTCTTTTCTCTGCTGTGTACCCCATCCCCTGTATTGAAACCGAATATTGTTTCCTATGAGATGTTCCTTGTTCGTGTGTATTTTGGTCTGCAGGCGTCCCAAACAAACTGTCTGCCTTTTCAGCTAATGGTGTAAATGTATTTGTTTGAAGTACTTAACTTATATTGAGAGCTATTCGTTAAAAACACTTTAAAATAATATTATGTAGTACTACTATACACTACGCAACGTGGAGGAGTATTAACAATCAACCATATCAAACCAAAATCATTCCGCAAGTTCCCTCTGTTTTGAATGGATTCTCGCCTGCCCCACTGCGTAATGGTATAACCAGGGAGCTGCCACTTGGTCCAAGTGGCAGCTCCCTGGTATAACTAACGATCCGTGGTTTTAATTGGTTCATGGTTCGTTTTCTACGCGTTGAATTCAGTCTATATTATGTGCACCTGGGCCAAACATAGACGGTTTGTCATTGTGCGTAACGTATGTCAGCCCTTCAAGCAATTTTTTTTTATGACCGTGACGCTAATTGCGAACACAAATGTGGGAGAAGCACAGGAGCCTGAAAGTACAACCTACAATCTGGCGGCTTCAGCATTAAACTACAGTTTCAAATGTCTTCAATTTACACAAGAATACCCTAGATTTCTCTTCGATGAAAAACTCACGTAACCTTGACCAAATGTGGTGGGGGTATCGAGCACCAAACTTCCCGATTTCCGAGCCTCATTGCTTAAATACCACCGTACTTGTCCACTCTGTCATACAATAACAGGGTATCAATTATTTAAAAACAAGCCATAATCTTTAATGGAAGATGTATGAGAAATCTCAACTTTTGACCGTCATAGTAAAAATGCTCCCAAATAACTGATACGGAGCATCAGCAATTGTAAGTTTTAGGATGGCAGTACTTTTCTTTCCTCATTCTTTATAAACTGTAAGCTAGAAGTAACTTTCAATCTAAACATGTGTGTACAAGGATCGTAAGCTTTATCCCTGAACTTCCTCGCAGCAAGAGCTTCCTGCTATAGCGACTCATAATCTTTAAATTGCAGCTATGAGGGATCGTGACTTTTGACCCTCATAGTAAACAGTGCTTCCATTCGACTTAAACGCAGCATCAGTACTTTGTAAGTTATGAGATTGGGTAGTTTCATTAAATTTTTCATAAACAGTAAACAAGAAATACCTTTTGAGTTTGGAATTTTTTAAGGATCTTGAAGTTTATCCGTCATTTAGGGCCTCTTGCAATAACAGCACACTGCTTATCTGAAAACAAGTCACAAGCTTAATGATCGGTATGAGGGACCATGGCTTTTGGCCCTCACAGTAAAAATTGGTTTCCATCCAACTTATGCTGACCATCAATATTTGTAAGTTATAAGATGGAAGTCGTTTGTTTTAATTTTTGTAAACAAGAATGAAGTTTTAGTTTGTGAATTTGTTTACAAAGGACCTTCAGCTATTTCCCCCATTGTGAGGGCTTATTGCAATAGCAGGACATCTGAAAACAAGCCATATTCCTTAACCCTACGTCCATGAGGGATCTTGAATTTTGACCCTCCTAGTAAAACTTGCCTCATCCAACAAAAATAGGGCATGAGTATGTATAAGCTATTTAATAAAGTAATTGTTTTTCCCATTCTTAATAAATCTGAAACAAGGGAATAACTTCCATTGTGAAAATGTGTATGAAGGATTTTAAGATTCATTCCCCACAGCTAGGACTTATTACAAGAACAGGACAGCAATTATCTGATCTTTAATTTGTACCTTTGAGGGAGTGATCCTCGTAGTTCTATTCAAGCCAACGGAAATTTAAACAAAAGTATCTTCAATGTAAGAATAATCTGCATGAAGGGTCTTCAGTTATACCCATCACAACGAGTGTCTGTTGCATTGAACATATGATCATCTGCAAATCATGTCAGAAATTTAATAAAGTATTGTCTTAAAGGAAGCTATCACACCATGTGCCTGTCTTCCGTGAAACTTCCTCAGGTTATGATCAAATATCTATGACGCTTTTGAGATGGCCTCACACAACCTTAACCTGAAACATTGCCACTGGTCAAATTAATGTATGAATCATTCTTTGTGTTCTTCTTTGCACAGTCCTCTGCCCAAATCAGTAGTTTGTCTACGGAGGTTTTGCAGAAGCAATTCTTTTAAAGAAATGTATGTAATTCTTAAAATGTGAGGTGCTGTTGTTGTTTCACATTTCTTCCAACGAAATGCTTGTTGTCAGTCCAGTAAAAAGCTATAAAGTGTTAAATGTTGCATATTGTTGCATAAATAGTAACCGTACCTCTGAGTTTATGCTTTTTTGAATTATAATGGAATTTTTTTGACATTGTTGTTAATAAAATACCATTCAGCATGAAATTTCTTTGAACTGCAGTTTGAATGACGATTGAATGTAGAGAAAAATGAAATGATGAATGCTTTGTAGAATCTACATTGTTCCTAAATACATCCTAACCACTAAAAGCAACGACATTTTAAGTGACTCATCTGTTGCATTCTACGACAATATCAAAATTTCCATTTGCAATAAAGAGGTTGAAAGATTTGCAGCTTATTTCTGTACACATTACTGAACATGTTTTACATTCACACAAGTTAAAATTATCTCACCTTAAAACAGCGACATTGTTGTTTTCTGGTCAACTTGTGATATACGTATAAGCAAATCTGAAGGGTTCAAAGTTCTCGTTTGTATTATTATGGAGACATTTGGATTTGAAAAACCTTCCAAAACTGACCGCATATTGCAGTATGTTCTTAAAGGTTTGGCTTGCTTCAAATTATGTCATGTTATTTTTTGCAGCAGTGGGGTGGGAAGCTTTCAAAACTGGGAGCACAACTAACATAGCTACCGTCCAAAAGATGATTTTGTTGTTCCCATAGTGATCTTTTTGTTTGCCAGAGAGATTATTTGGCCCTTCTTGTAAAACTGAGAGGTACACCGTAGTTTCAACAACTCCCATCCCTCTGCTTTGAAAATTTTGTAAAAATAAATGCTAAATGCTGGAATAAATTGATGTTAGCACTCTAAATATTAAAAGAAGGGTCTAAGCTCAAATCAAGTTTTGATATATTAGAGGGGTACTTATTCTAAGCAATCTGGTGAAATT
>WURT03012942.1:0-16270 GCA_009936505.3 Holothuria glaberrima | reverse complement strand
CACTCAGTATAAAGTAACAGATAGGAACATTTCAAAAGGAAAAGTTTCGACGTAGAAATGCTTTAAAACACTATCTTACAAAAGTTGAGCCTTGTGTATTGTTGCCTATTATGAAAGAATGGAAAAATCATAAGATTTCCTATTGAATTTTACCAGAAATTCGCATACACCTATCACAATTGTAACGCGAACTCGAAGCCCCGGGGCATTGAAAAATACATAAACGGGGTAGTTTGGGTACCGTGGAGATAAACATGAATTGCGTGTAGGAAAGTCAATCGAAGTCCCCATTGAGTCTGTGTCATGAATTATTCTTTTCTTCGATGGTAACTAGTGCTGGGACCGGGATTGGCTGGTTAGCGTTGCTAACCAGCCAATCACAACTCAAGACACGGTCAATACAAATTCTGTGTGTGTTCTCGAGTGTACTTGCATCAATGGAAGTCCCCACTGAGTTTGTGCTTTGATCCAGACACCCCTCATGTACGTGTCTTGGTATCACTAATTCTCATACAACAATTTGTTTCTTGTGCAGAATTACAAACGATCTGTTGATTAAGATGATCTTGAGATGTCACATTTGTAAGATATCTGAGGGAGTGGATTAAAAGGCTTCTTTGCGGTGAACCACATGATCAATTTTCGTAACTGTTTTTTCTCAATTGCGAACGGTTAGCAGTTACTCGCTAATCGGTCCCATTACTATTAAGCTTCATATGCTGTGTCTGACTAGTGAGCCTCTGTTGTGGAGAGGTTGCTTGTAATAGTTGAGAGACTTAATTACATCTAATTACACCTCTGTGTCTAGCTGTTAAACATGATTACCATGTCTTTATTTTCTTTTGCCTAAGTGGTGTTAGTCAAGGATGTTACCAGGTTAGTTGTTCCTTGCAACATTCTGGGTGGTTGGGTGATAGAATGGCATAAGGGGAGGGGTCCATGAAACATTTTCAATTTTAGAAAAGAGTATGTACTGCAAATTGTGCTATATTTGTGATAAGAACAGGTGAAATCACTGATGTGTAAGAAATTTTTTTTTTTCTCTACAGATGACTTGCAGTCTCTTTCACATACCGAGCAGGAAGTCTTTCTGATTATCTGAAGGAAGAAGAAGTGATTTGGAGAGCTAGCCCACCAGAGGAGGGATTCTCTTGATGGGTAGTTATTAAATATTTTACAACTTCAGACATATGTGTACATCTGCTTTGTATTTATCAGTAGGAGGCTCTGTGAGAATGAATTTATGACCTCCAGGTTAATGTTTGTACTTTGGTCAATTACGTTACACATTTGTTGTTTAATATTTTGTCTTCAGCAGAACTGTTACCTTGTTCTAATTAACTGTTTTGTGACATAAAATCCCAATCAAGCACAACTAGTGGTAAGGGGTGCATGGCAGCAATTGGGAAAGGGTCGAGACTATGACAGTTTTGGGAAAATCCAAGTCAGTGATTTTTTACTCATCAAGGAATTTGTCAAAAAGAAAAGATCAAAATGGACCAAATGTGATACTTGGAAGATAAGTGTGGCAATGGGTTTTGAAAATATTTGTAGTATAAAAAAAGATATCAGGAAAAATGAAAAATGTTCTTTATTTTGTTGGTATTCCCATTATCTATGAACTTTTTCCTGTAGGTTTTAAAAAAAAATGCATAAACCTCCTAGCGTTGGTTGCAACACAGAGATACAATGTTTATTGGAATATTGCACATTGTCTTGTGGTCATATATTTTATGTACTTGCGTGGTCGGCTTTTGTACTGAATTTTCTGAGGTGTACAAGGTAATGTCTGAAAGTAAAATTAAGACTTCTCTATACATAATTAGAGTAATGCACTAAACACAATGTTTACAGTGTTTATATAGTTAATTGTCTCTATTTGAAATTAAAAAAAACATATATATATTTAGGAAAGATTTCATTGAGAATGTAAAGTTTAAAATTTTTTTGTGGGTGGGGAAGGGGATGCAGAGAACTTTCAAAATAAGAAAAATGTGGTCATGCCATGCATGGTGTGTATCAGGTTAACTGGGAGAAACAGTTTTAATTTTGTTTATTAAAAATAGTATCATTTTGAAATAAAAAGATTTTTAAATTGGTAAGGAGATTTTTATGAAATAGATTTTAATTGAAAAGGCAGATATTTCCTCAAAGGAATTGTTTATTTAGTTTGCTGGAAGTACAGTAGACATTATTTTAATGCAATGAAGTAGTGATTTAAATAATTAAGTCTACATGTTCATTCCATAATCTTCTACGTATGATGGAATCAAATATGTTCACAAAGCTAGATCCCTGTTATACTATAGAATGTAGAAATTTATAATACAATGAAAAATTAATTTGTTAACTCTGTAACACAGGGGGTGGGTTCCAAGAAACAGAAGGAATGTATTAAAAGGCAAGGGATTTAAAATTCACACCAGGAAGTGCAGTTACCAAGGTTATAGCAAAAAGATAGTATATTATCATTGGTATATCAGAAAGTAGTGCAAAGCAAATGTAAGCGGTATGATGATTGGATTCTTTATGGTGTTAGCGACATTGTTTTTAATGCAATGATTTTAAAAGGAGGAGGATCATTAGTGTTAAAACATATAGTGGGTTAAGATAAAAAGAATTCAGTGTATTCAGCTGTGTTAGATGCACAGGAGAGAACATGTTTAACCCTCGAAAGAAAAGGAAAATGCATGTGTAATGCTACCTGTGTCACTCCCACCAGCACCCCCCCACTTTCCCCCACCACCACCCATCAAAGTTTGACCTTGAAAATTAAGTTGAAATCCATTTTATGCTAGCAGCAGAGCCAGTAAGATTGCAACAGTTGCAAAGCTTCTGGCCCAGCCAGCCCTCTAACTGGCTCAACTTCTTAATGTTTATATATCCGGCCTATCCTAAAAATGAACTGGACCACCAGGTGTATGTGATAGAATTCTTTCTGGTCCAGCTGGAAACCTTCTGGCCTCAGGCCACTGGCTGAATCAAACCCACCTTCAATAGAGAATAATCAGGGCTTCCGGAAAAAGATGGCTGGAAAATGGTACCAGAGATAGTGACATGGGTGTTAACACTTTTATGTGTTGAATTGAAGAGATGGACCATTGGGATGTGACTTTATAATGGTGTACCATAAGAATTGTGCCTTTATTGATGAAAGGGTATGCATGTAACCCATACAGGGAATTTGGAGCAGCTTTGAACATCAGGGAACATTTGTTTATTAATGGTTTTTCATAGATGTTTGTCGCAAGTGGAGGTTCCTTGAGGTGTAACCATTTTTGTGTGTGTATATATACCTTGGGAAATTTGAAGCAAGAATCATGGTTTTGTTGCCATTTGTGTGAGATGGTATTCGTTGGTGAGAGCGTGATGTGGTAAATAATGGTTAAATTTTGATCAGTTTTTCCATTTATGTGACTATCTGTACCTTGTCTTCTTACAGTTAATGTTTAGTGGATAATTCCTGTTCAAAAACCTAGTATTGTTTTAACTAGTTAAGGCACCATCAGGGTAATTAAAATTTGGGTCATAAGTCAGTGAGGTCATTTAAAGTCATGTGATGCTTGTACTAATAAACACTAAAGTCAAGGGACCCTGGTTGCAGGTTTGAGCTTCAGCACCATTGGTGCTCTAGTTTCATTTTTGTGACTATCTGTACCTTGTCTTCTTACAGTTAATGTTTAGTGGATAATTTTTTCTGCAAAATAAGTGTTTTTTAAATGAAATGGTACAGGTTTGTCAAAGGTAGCTTGAGTGTGAACAAAATGTGGGAATTAAATGCTGTATCAAAATACCACTTGCAATCCTATTTAAAAGATGAAGAACTACACAAGAAGGCTTTTCATGTAAAAAAAGCCTGCATAACTGCCTTTACAGTCCCTCCCTAAATTAGCAAGGTACATGTTAAGCCAGGGCAGAGCAGATAAACTTCCGTCGCTCTGCAGGGTATCTCGCAGTGAAGAAATGATTTATAAAATGTTGAGAATGTGATAAGTACAATCACAAAAAAAGAAGAAAATGCTGGGATTGAGATAAAGGAGAAAAACATCTAAAATTAAACAAAGGTGGTAAAATGAGTTTAACTTTCTTATTTATTTGTTAATGAGGAAAATGTTATCAAAAGAAGTGAATTTTTATCATAACTGAAAAATTTGGTGTATTGTATGTGTAATCCTTGGCAGGTTTCAGGTTGGAAAGAAAGAGCGAGGGGATTATTTATGACTTTTGGATAGATTTGGTAGCATGGAAGTGTACTTTCTGTCTTATAGAATCCTCTTACCATGTATGGTTTCCTTTCTCTTTTCTGTTACTCAGACTAAGTGGTAAGAAAACTACTACTTTTCAGACTATGGCCAAATTATTTTGCATACATTTTGTCTAAAATCAGATTTTCCTTTTAGTCATTTCAGGAGAATTGAAGAATGTGATAGGTTTAATATTCTACTTGTAAAGGAATGGAGCGGCTGAAACAAGAGTAAAGGTGAAACAAGAGTAAAGGTGTAGGAACATTTGCTGATACATTTATCGATTTACCCCCATTGAAGGTGGTTATTCGTTAACTGTGTATCCACAAAACATACACATTGATACAAGTTTCTGTGCTTGACATCTGATGCAAAATTGTACACCCTCAGTCACAGAAATTATGGTCATTATGCATAATTCTTAATACACAGGTCAACCAGAAATGACTTACAATATCCATACACTTCTGTACCCAGTGTACTGTAACTAATGACCCACACTGACTCACCTTACGGGTCATCAAAAGAGACTGACATCCCGATGTAAAATGACTCAACCTTTTGTGAATGCCAATGTTTGTATAGAGACTTAACATGAGTAACTGCGTGGTTTGTCACTGACCCACTTTTGACTGACCATGTTAAGAGTAAGTGGCATAAGTTTTCAAATCGGTAAGTGGATATCTGTAATGGGATATGTTAGAGCAGATACATTTTAGTATTCATGATAATGTAACCTTTAAATTACACTCTTTACTCAGGTCTCTTGTGCTATACATGTAAATGGAATAGGAGTGTCTGGGTTCTTTTATTTATGGCTCAACTGCAGTTACGAGAGGCAGGTCTTTTCGTATGTTATGTAAGATGTTATGTATATTGGTAAAAGTTGATTTTATTGGTTATTGATTTATCCTCCCTTCTATTTAAAACCATTGGATATACAAATACTTTCTAGTATGCCATTTAGTTTGTGTGTATTGTTTTGTGTAGTGTTCTCTTGGAATCTGAAACAATTCCTATTAAAGCAGCTTTGTGTGTGTGTGTGGCTTTTTTTTTTCTTCTTTTTAAAAAAGTTGTAAAACAATGGATTTGCCAAAGACAAAATGTTATAATGGAAAGATACCTATGATAATTACAGTATGTAGCAGCTACTGTCTAGTTTTAATATAAGTACCACTTGCTATAAAGTATGTATAATGGAATTTTGAATGTGGATGTTGTATATGCTTTGCCAAAATGCCTTGGTTACCTGAAAACAAATGTATGGATATGAATTATGTATGAGCCATAATCAGAGTTTTGTATGAGCATTCTTGAAAGGGAATATTTCTATTTTATTTCATTTATTGATTTTTGCACAACAGCTTACAATGAAACAACATTTAATTAACACAATAGGAGGTTTTCATGCAGTGACAAGGGAAGTGTAAATACCCTGGTAGACTAGACAGTTAATATGCGTAAAAAATATCAAAATTCAGGATTCTGTGATGGATTATCATTAAAGGTATAGTCTCTTTACTGAGACACTTCTAGCAAAAGATGTGACAAAATTATTGCGTAAGTATTGTCACCTAAAGGTAAGATAGTGAGTAGAGCCAGCAGAGTTTTAAAAATGTGGGGGGGGGGGCATTGAGGAAAGGTGAAAATGTGTACACATAAATCTCCTATGAACTGTTTACTTTTGTACCAGAGTGGACTAGGGTGCAAGTTGAGGGGGGTGGGGGTGCAAAGACCATGACAGGGGAGGCAAATCCCTCCCTCCTGGTGATGTCACTAAAGATAGTACTAAAACTAGATGTTCTACAGTGATAGTTGAAGTTAGATAATCAAGTGAGAACTAGCATGGGTGATGATTCAGGGGTGTGAATCTGATGGCAGAAGGGTGACAGAAGTCTTTCAGGTGTCTGGATACTGTTTGGTAGCCATTGTGAAAAAAGAGAGGGGTCCTACCGTACACTCTGATGACATTGTGTTTCTTTGATGAGAATGTGTGATTACACATTGAAGAAGCATGCTGTCACAGTTATTGGGGGATGGGGAGGGGGAACATTTCAGGCAAGAAGAATAATATGCTTTTATGAAAGTTCTGTTGTGGTGCAGTTCAGCTATTCACAGAATAATGAAACCAAAAATTCGTGATGTAGAGATGTATTCTGGTATGTGTTGTAATAAAAGCTTGGTGAAGTTTGGGACATCTGAACAGCATTTTTTGTTTTTAAGATAACATTATGGATTTCAATGAATTCAGGAAAGGAACATAATGATTGATTTATTGATTGATTGATTGATTGATTGGTTAATCAGTGAACAAGAAACAATCTAAAGAGCCAAGCTTTGTTGGCATGTGTCTGCTTTAATATTAAAATGAATTTATATCAGGGATTTGTGTGACTAGAAAATGGACTAAAAATGACTATTTTGAATCAGGACTGCAAATAGACAGATTTTTGTGGTAAATTTGGTTAAAACTGGGTTTTAACAACATGATTTTTGTGGAAACTGTGGTACTTTTTACTTCTTGAAATGGTTGCATGGAAGAGAAGAGAATAGAAGTGTAGTTAATATTTCTTATAGATGTGTGGAACTGGAAAAACAGTAAAGAGTTTAATCTACTGAAATTTTATTTCTAGAGGGTAAAGGTTTATATTACATTGGTCTTTATAAATTTGAATTAAAGCTATTGTACAAACTAAATGAAGCTAGTTAAACTAGAAAAGACTATTCTTAAGTTCTTGACTCTAAGTCAACTGCAAATCCTTTTATTTCTTTTCTGTTGTAAATACTGAAATACATGGAGAAGTCTATTGTTCATGTGTAATTCGTTTTCTTTCTTTGCGTTTTCCAGTAAAATCATTTTTGCGTGTTTATTGGGCTCCCGAAATTGGCAGTACTTAAAATGGCGTGTTGAAAATTTTAACGACAATATCTTTTTGTCATCGGCTATTTTAGTGTCCCTTTAAAAGCTAGGAAAAGAAAACGAGTCTTTACAAAAGTAAAGTGTGAAAATTATATGCAGACGGGAAAGTGCCCCAATGTGGCGCAACGCTACGCCGGGTATAACTAGTATACGATTCCATACGATAACTTCCCCAAGAAAAATCTAAGAAAGTTAAAGAAAAATCAAATTTTGCAATAAAATTTGAACATTTAAAACGTTTAAAATATTTTTATAATATCGAAATGAAACTTGACGTACTCAGTGCCTATGCAGCTCGTACTCATATGAGCTGAATACCCTCAATCCCAACGTTACTTCCGTTCGTTAATCATGAACACAACCTTACTAAATTGTGCAAAGCGGTTTTTCGGTTTGAACGAATATATACGCCGAGTAGGAATATACGAAAAACCGGTTGGAATCGGATTACGGCTATCGGGACCCCCAAACTGAGCCGTAAAATTGAGCCGTAAAACTCATCTAACCAGGGAGATGTTACTTTGACAAAGTAACACCTCCCTGATCTCACTAAGCGATTGTACCGGTCGTTATTTCATAATGGGTTAGCCCATAAGTTGTTAAGTAGTGACCAGCACAACAAACCGCACGAGACTACTTCCAATTGGAAGTAGGAGGGAAAGGCTGCAGCAATTTACCTGAATTTTTTTTTTATTCTGCCCGAATGGGGGCTTCGGACTGCACCTCCTATTCCCCCTATCCCGCTGGCTGCCTGGTGCGCCTCGAGTATGGTGAGTGGACTCCTTAAAGGGAAACTGCACCTACCTTCCCTCAATTTGGATTATTGTATACCCATGCGGTATCCTATGTTATGAATGGCTCTTGAGAATCATGTGACAATGTTTTCCTCACTGAATTGTAAAATTTACTCACAGTAACTCTTGCTTTCCTTGAGTACGCAATCTTATGTACTGAAATGTCATGATAGATCTTGAGGGGAAATAGGAAATATTTGAGATTTGCCATTGTTTCAGTGTAAGTTTTGAGCGACTGATTATGCCCTTTTATTGTCAAGGAGACTGGGCGGGCTGTCAGAGAACATTACCCAGCAGCCAACGGAAGCACACATTCTGAACGGGTGCTAGTGTTCATAAGTGACAACCTGTTCCCCAGTAATCGTTTATTAGTAGGTCCAAGTCAGGGCAAGACTCGAACCAGAAAGAGTGCCGGTTGGTTTTTAAACTCGATCAAGTAGACTGGAAATGGATTAGAAGCCTCGACTCTCTGACCAAAGAGCCATGGGGCGGAAACTAAACGTTTCTCCCCAGGGAGTTCTGCTCCCCAAAGGATCTACGTCCCCGAAAGGACAATAAACTAAATTGACCGACCTCTTGGCCCTCTGCTCCAGGACCCTCTACATATATGGGTCTGCCTCGAACGATTGATACAGTATTGCACTGTTGTGAATTATTGACAAGTGAATGAAACTGCAAACGGTAATTTTATATGGAATTAATCGACCATCGACATGAATCACGCACACTTGAAAAATCCCGCAATTCGGTGAAAGCATTAAGACGGCTGCCCGCTTAGCGACCAACGGCTTGCGAGCTCTTGCGGTTCCTTGCGACCTCCTGCGACCGCCTTTCCTTGCGAGCTCTTGCGATCATCTGCGCTTGCGACTGGTTGCGAGGTAATTGTTCCCACACCTAGAGACTTCTTGCGACCATAGGTGCAATCATGCTAATTTTGACTGGATTTTTGTGCTATTTGTACATATAGGGCTACATCCTAGTGCGAAGCTCAACATGGCTGACACTTCTTTAGAACAGATATCCGTGCAAGAAACTTATCAATGTATTTAGCAGCAGTTGATATTGGTATATTATTGAGACGCAGGAGGAGTAGATGTAGAGAAACTAAGGAGGATGAGTATACCCCGCCGTTTCTGGGTTTCGTCCTTGGCTACTGCGACAGGAAATATACGGCCATTATGATACCATCAGGCTGATGCAGAACCTGGCTGCTGAGGGTCAAATAGCAACTCCCTGGACATACCTGGATACGTATCACTTGAGACAGCTTGCCCAGAATTCATCCAGGAGTTGTTGAATAAGGTTGGACCAATTGGATCGAGAAGAAGTTTACCATCCCTGCTGCAGTTCGTCTGGTGGTTGCACTCCCGTTTCCTGGCATCAGGTATATTTGACTTGAAGATTTTTCCCATGAATAGGGTATTTCCACTGGACTTTTTGAAAAATCCCTACACACCTAGGCCTGCACAGAATCTCTTCTTAGGCCTATATCTTTCATCTTTCAAATTTGAGAGTTATCAGAAAACATGCCCGGAAAATATAGCCTACTTTTGCAGTGTTAGGGGTGAGATATGTAGAAATGAACACACCACTGCTAGCCTATACAAAATTTTGCCCATGGGGTGGGGCGGGGTAGGAAAAAGTTTGGGGGCTAAAGCTCTCATAATCCCGAAGAACCGCCCTGATTGAACTGAGCCAATAGTAAGTTTAATATTCTATATCTGTATATGTATATACTATATGGCTACGGACTTGCAGAGCTGAACATAAAGTTACCAATACAGGCCTATTTTTAAGCACCTTTTCATAAACGGGATAACAAGCATGCCGTTTACCTACATCGTGAAGCGCACCCTTTAGTGGATGGGATCCACGGTATGCTGCGAACCAATTAACGTGAGCCTTTTGACGTGGATCAAGACTAAATTCATAACAGTATTTATCAAACTGCTTTTGTGTGAAATTGATTTCAGCTCCCAAAATAAGATGGTTGAAGGTGTCAAAGGTGATGAAGACGTGGGGGGGGGGGGGAGATTTCAGTGTTTTACAATAGTATGTTATTGTAAACCATGAAAACAGGAAGGTGTGGTTTGCTCAAGACCTCTTTTTCTAGTCCACGATGGCCACAAGCCCGTATACACTCTCACCTTTCTCCCTATATTTTAATGAAACACGCAACCGGTACTGCTCAAGTTCCCTTGGAGATTTGCTTGACTAGGAAAAGAGGGTCATGCTCAACAGTGTTCACTGTAGTTATAGTGGAGGACCTCTATTTCGAACACAGTTAGATGGCTTACGATGTCTTTCCGGCTGGAACCTGCTTTCCAGAAATTACCAGCCTGCATCTTCGATTTTGCCTAAAGATTTGCACTTTTCGTGTTGCTAAACCTAGTCTTTGTCAAGACCCTAGTGCTAGCTAGCAGGCTAGTGCAACGTTCGCGACTATCGGAAGTGCGCTCTCTCTATATTCTTCAGAAATCCTGAACGCTGTTATTCTAAAACAAAATCTTCCCGCAAATGACAATAGGGTTCCTATATAGCGAACCCTAAATGACAAGTTTAACGAGCGCCCTCGAAGTTGTTTATTACAAGGAAAAGAGTGGTATAATGTCTTGACCAAGACTATGCAAAACCTTGTGACCTTTTGCGACTGCTGGCGACCACCCTCTTACACTATGCGATCGACTTACGACCAATTGAAATCTCTCGCAGAGGTGGCAATATTTTTTAACATGTTTAAACCTTGCGAGCTCTTGCGATCATGGCTTGCGAGCTACGACCTCTTGCGACCTCTTTGCGAGTAAACGCTATCACACTAGGCGACCTTCTCGAGATCTCAGGAGATCTCAAGGAATCTCAAGCGCTCGCAAGCCGTTGGTCACTAAGTGGGCAGTCGGCTTTAAATATCTTTATGCTTATGTACTTACGGCGGAGTTATGTAGTGCAGGCACGTAACCAGGATTTCCCAATATATCGGAACATAGCGCTTCTCGATCTGTTTCACAGCCACTAGGTTGCTCCGCTTAATTGAAGTACCAGCTTCCTTAGCGAAAAAATCGATTTCTTCTTCAATCGTTCTCAGAAAAAATCGATATAAAACTACTGGCACCCCAAGATGTGTGTAAAACTTTGAATATAAGGAGCACAGTTTTATTTTAGTTTTAGTAAAATAGTGGGACAGACTTCCATCTAGTTGTGTTTGAAAATCCAGTCACGTATGAAAAAGGGTACCCGGTCAATTCGCCCCCTTACCAGTTCCCCCTAACCAGTTCACCCCGGTCGTTTCCCCCTGACCAGTTCGCCCCAAAGTAGAAGACGGTCCCCCCCAATAGCTTCAGTTTGCCCCCTCTATTTTACTAACACTAGTTTTTGTAAAAAGTTGTGGAAACGAAATACATTCAGGAATGGAGCTCCGTAATGGCTCCATGCTTGAACTGAAAATGCTGACCTTGTACTAGTTGAAGCTTAGTTTCTTGCTGTTTACATCAAGCAAAGAAAATATGAACACAAACGAAAAAGAAAAACAGAAAATAAAAAGAAAACAAAGGTAATATTTGAAATGACAAGAGGGAAAATGTGACTCCAAAAAGAGACAAAAATAAAGCGTAATTCTTTGAGGCGGAAAAAAATATGAACGCAAAATTAAAATTTTTTATGTATTTCCACACAAGAAAATATATGAGCTTATGCAGCTTGTATAGTTCTGCAAAGGACGCAACATAAAGGATGAAAAGGCACAAAAATACCGAAAATAACAAGGCATATTACCAATAAATTAGGAAATTAGGGTCGAACTGGTCAGTACTTGGGGCGAACTGGTAAGTCTTAGGGGGCAAACTGGTCATGGCTTAGGGGCGAACTGGTCTTGGGGGTGAAACGACCATAAACAGCAACAATCATCAGATCAAATCAAAAGTCCCAGTCATTATTCCAGCATATCTTGCATGGTAAGGTATAATTGTAAGCAAAATTATATTGAATAAGTTTGAGCACTTTGTAGGTATGTAAAACGAGAAGAAAGTAATTTATTCATGCCCGAAAGAAATTAGTCTAATCGAAGTTTAAATTTGTTAGAGATTTGTTTCTGCGAGAGAAATGAACGTGACTGTGTAAGCCTGATGGTATGATGGCAAGACTCAGTATAGGGGCAATTTAAATTAACATATAACTTTTCCATCGCAATTTCAGTTATTAAATTTAATGGATGGAACTATAGATTGGTGTTTTTATTTTATTCCCGTTCCCTCTGATTATGTAAATATAACATATGCCTACATCAGCGCAACTGTTCTTTTGCATTATTTTATGATAAGTCATCCTTTCATCACATCAGTAAAAGTCTACCATTATATAAACGATAATTTTTTTATCTGATATTAATGGTAAATATCTTAGACAATTATTGGAGTAGTTTTACCTCAAATACAGCTCACTTTGAGTATCCCAAATTTGCATTAAGAATATACATAGTACAGGCCACGTCTAAGAAATTGCTCTAGAATGTCTTTAAATAAATCGTGGAAAGCAAAACCATTGGGCTTCCGGAGGCTTGTCTCCCTGGCCGCCATCGGGGCCTCGCCTCTGAACTTAGCCAGGGGGACTTTTGTGTGTCTTAGACCCCACTCCACCACGCGTAGTACTCGGGCTTCGTGGTATTTGCTTGTGCCCCTGTGAAACCGTTGTGCCCCCATTTCCCCCTCCCCCAGTTTGAAAAGTCTTGCAACGCCAAAAAAAAAAATGCACGTCTAAATTTTGTTTTGTGTTGTATGTGTAGATTGGTTCTAGGGCCAGTTTAGAGCCGTCTTTTGCCCCGAAGCTTGTTTGCTGTCTTCTCGACAGTGTTTGCACTTCATTTGTCAAGTAACAGAGTAAGAAACCCTTGTGAAGTATCCTCAAAGGAGAGTATACAATCCCAGTACAATTGGCTGCGAAATGTGGATCGCTGAATGACAGGGGTTCGCTGCATGGGGTTAGTGCGAATCCTCTGAACGCCCTGGTTACGCGCATGTATACGTACTGCCATAAGGTCAAATAAAATACGAAATCATCGGTATGTTTGTTATGTTTACTTAGTAAAAGATTGTAATAAACAGTAGACACAGTTGTTCGTAAGATTAATAAACGAAAAATAAACTGGACAAATTCCCTGACACCTGGTGACCCAGTTATATGCTGATTGTCTCAAAACTATAGAAAGTAACTTATGACAAAAGGTTATGTCACCTCGAATATATACATATATATATGTATATATATATATATATCGTTATGTACCATTGTGGTTTATTAGCTAGTTTTGAAACAAAAAAACAATTGGGGAATGAATCTCCTGTTTGGGAGAAGAGCCACAGTTTGAATGGGAAAATTCCTTAAACGACTCTAATAGCTACTCAACTATCAAATACTGTTCATTGCAATTCTTACCTAGTAGACTCTTTTCCAAATAGCAGTTACAAAGGATTGTGGGATAGAGTTTAGGTATGCGTCGGTTTTGGACACAGTAAAATGCCGTTGACAACAACAACAAAGCTCAATCCCATAATCCTTTGTAACTGCTGTTTAGAAAATGGTCTATGGGTTGAAGCTAGTTAGCCCTTTTTGTCGTCGAGATAAAATGATGACATTTTTTACGGGGGGTAATAAAATTATATCGACAAAAAGGGAAAAAAAAAGAAAAAAAGCGTCTAAACTAAAGTGTATTTTCAGATTTTATGTCCTCCTTTTACAAACTTATCTTAGACAAGTTAATGCAGAACTGAGGACTCGAGTCGCATATTTTAAGATAGGACCTAGCATGGACTTGTCTTTAAAAGACTGAAAGACATGCGATTCGACTTGGTACATTACTTGACCTGAAATGCAAGAAGTCTTGACTGTAGTAGGAGGCTATTTAGGGACTTGTTAACATATCACTATTAAACTTGGAAATTTTCTGAAAATTTCTCAAAATTTATTTGTTCAGCATGATAGCTGTTCACAGTGATGTTGAGGGGGTTTAAATTGGTGAATTTTAAATGGGTTTCTGTTTGTCCTATTTAGGAAGTTGTCCGACTCAGGAAGTTGTGAGCTTTGCTCGGTTCAGCTGTTGAGCAGTGGTGCAGAGCAAGGAACCTCCATCCCTCCCAGCCTTTGGGAAAGTGGCTAAAGACTGGGGATACACTCACGTCCATCGGATGGGGACGTTAAATAGCTGTCCCGGGAGAAGGATTGGGAGCGATTAGTACACTCCTGCCTCATTAACCTCTGGGCACTAGTCGAAAAGAGAAGGCGAATCTCGCCGGTGTTCATCCACGCTAATTCTGGTATAGGGTTTTTAATGAGCCAACTGGCTTCCTGACCCTCAAACGTTAAACTTAAACTAGCCAATCACTCAGTGACTTGATGTAAACAAATATCCGTCGTTTTCATTTCATGAAAATTCATCATAGTTCAAGCGCTATTGGTTTTCTAAATTTTGTTTGTTATTCTGTCATTCTTATGACAAAAATCAAAGGGGTAGACTATACGTATAAGCTTGCACCTTGACCAACGGTTGATAACAAAACTGTTCAGTTGAAAGTTATTAGAGTGGTCAGAGGTGAGCGAAATTCGTCTACTTTAATATGACACGGACTAATTTAGGGCTGTATCCGAGTCCATCCAGTCCAATTCGGGGCAAATTTCGATTCCTGCGGAAACATTCCGGGCTAATTTCGAGTCCAGTACTCACCGATTCCGAGCCAATTTCGATTCAAGGTCTCCCAATTCCGGACACATTCTGAGTTTGGCCATTTGACAATTTAGCGTCTCGTAAGAATGCAATTTTGTACTATTTTGCAATTAAACTTAATTGAAACGAGTATTTTTAGAATCGGTTTCATACACTTACTCGCCCTGTAATTTAGTCGACTAGAAATATGACCATTTTGTGCTGAAATATGCATCAATAGCAAATTAATATAGCCATAAGTAACATTTATGAATTTAACTTTCATTTTGCGCGGACTCAGAGTCTGATTCTAGATGCAGCCCAATTTCTCAGAGCTAATTCCGATTCCGGGACCTCCCATTCTTGACCATCTCCGAGTTTGACGAAATACGGATTTGAGTCCAAGTTCGGACCCGAGCATTTCATCCCTGGGATAATTTCATGCGCAAAAGCGCATCCACCTCTCTTATATAAGCTATGGGCAAGATTTGAAAACTTACCCCATCCAGGGAGAATGGAATGAAGAAATGTGTGCCTATACATGAGCAGTACAGATAGTGCAGACACGTTTTTCCCCCAAAGTTTTCCAAGGTGGGCAATTCCGTCTTGCCCATCTCTAGCTACAGCCCTGGGTATCGTGAGCAGTTGAACAACTAGGACAAAATAAACAGATAACACCCTTCTTACGTAGGGTCTGAAAACTGGAAACGACAGGTTCACCCCTTTACTATTTTAGTTTGTGTTAATTGATCGCTCACATTAGTTTAGAGCTCTCGTTACTGTGCATTAAGAAGCTAGTGCAGACTTTCACAACAGGTGGCGCGCGGCATCATCTCAGATGGCGCGCGTCGGGTCGGCTGGCTGCATGACAAAAATCCAAACTAAAATTTCAAATTGGAATGACAAATTGAACGAGCGGCTGACCTCTTCTATTGTTCAGACATTCACACTCTCAACCTGTCAATTCGGCGCACTCACGAGTATCGCGGTAGCTACAGTAGTTAGGCTACGGTAGGTAACAAGTGGGGAAGCCCTGTAATGCAAGCCGTACAGTTGCAAGCTTCGCTACAGCGACGGTACATCGAAATGTTACTCAGCGAAACGCTACCCGGCATAGACGAAGATTTATCAAACGGGAGGGGATCTCCCTCTCACAGCACTGGCGTAGCCAGAGGGGCCAGGGGGCAATGCCCCCAATCGAGTCTAAAAAATACTTTTTATAATTTTTGTAATGGAACAAAAAAATGACTTCTAATGATGCTTAACGTTGCACCAGATTGCATCTGAGGGTACTTAGATATTAAAAAATTTCCCAACGGGGGGTGGACACCCCTCCCCTAAGGCCCCTGCCCCAGGCCGGAGATCAGGCCCTGCAGTTGTCCCCCTCCAAACAAAAATCCTGGCTACGCAAGTGTTTCACAGGAATTACTCCACACAGGACGAACGGGCATCAAGTTGGATGGTGGCTCTCCTTGTATTTTTATGCAATCAAGTGGCACTTCACTGAATATAGTTGATAATGCCTGAGCTAGTGTGTTCCAACCACGGACTTCTTATATATATATATATGGACAGAGCATATAGGCTAGGCTAACACTAATGTACGGTCACCAGTGCTAACATC
>WURT03012920.1:0-13854 GCA_009936505.3 Holothuria glaberrima | reverse complement strand
CCTTCAACTGAAGCAATTTTGAGAGTTCTTGAAAGTGCATTTATTGAAACGGAAAGGTCTCTGTTTTTATCCACTTACTGAAACGGAAAGGTCTCTGTTTTTATCCACTTATTGAAACGGAAAAGTCTCTGTTTTTATCCACTTATTGAAATGGAAAAATCTCTGTTTTTATCCATTATTGAAACGGAAAAGTCTCTGTTTCTATAAGGGTTCAATTTGCACAAAGAGACTGTATGGACTACTGTTAATACTTATAAACCCTTTTTATCAACTCTAAGAATATTTGTTACTTGTAGCATGACATATTTACATAAAAGAAATCAATAGAAGGGATGTCTGAAAAAAGTTTATAACCCATTCCTTCCCTCACAAGCATGGTGCTGAAGCCCCCCCCCCCCAAAAAAAAAAAAATCAGTTCTACAAATGTTACTAAGGTCTACTTTGTCATTAAATGATCTGTGTAAGAAAAGGAACACATTGTAATTTTAATCAAAGCGAGCTCTTTTTGGTGTTTTGGGAAAGAAATTGCTATTAACCCAAAAATTTATGGGGTCTACAGCAGTTGTTTTTATTTCTTTTATTGGCAAGTATCAAGGATGGGAGGAGGACAATTCTTCATGACATTAAAGTCTTTTTGTTTCTTCACCCTCATCTTCATCTTTCTGGGAGCAATTCTGGCTGCTGCAAGGGTGAATTGTCCATCACCCATCTAATATGTACACTGCTCTGCTACACAATCTCCAAAAATACAGCTACAACAACCCATGCCATGCAATACTGCACAGTACCAAACCTCTGTAAATTGGTTGGGAAGTGATACCATCCTGTAGTACTGTGCTTTGCAATATTACTGTGAAAATACCAGCCACGGATGCTCTTAACCTACAGTCATGGTACCATCATGGTATACACGAAAGTAGTGTCAGAAAGGGTGGGTTGGGCTCCATGTAGTGGATGTTACATGACAGACACTGGAATTATAGTTATCACAGGTTCTTAAGAAATTCCAGCTTGTTGCTACACAATGGCAATTATTAAGAGGTGGGTAAGTTGAAAATGAGCTACATCACTACAAAAAGAAATTAAAAGTCCTTCCTCACTCCCTCATGAACATGAATGAAACAACCTCTGGCTCCCTCTTTTCAATGTTGGCTCAAACATGTACAAGGTGAGGTGGAACACAACACTGAAAGGGAAAGAACCGGTCTTGAGCTAATCTTGATATTGTGCACAGTTTAGATGATTTTTTCACAGACAAAAGTGGCCTTTAAAAGTGATACATTATTTGAGCAATCTCTTTCACAGTAAATCTTGTTGAGTTGTGCCAGTAAAGGGAAGTATCGATCCATGCTGTATGTATTTCCCCCTTTAAAGCATGGGGAGCACAAGTAATATGAGCTGAGAGCAACTCTTGAATTTTAACATGAAAATAATTAAAGGAGCCAGCACTTTCTATAGTTCCTTGTCTGATTTAAAATTTGGGCTCTTTAAATCTTCTAAACACCTTTCTGGTGCATGTAGCAGGCCAAAAAAATGTCCTGTGCCCTACCACTTGAAAAATGAAGCTATGAAGGAATGGATCTGCACTGAATCAAATGGATTAGCATGATAAAAGCCAACATGACTTTAAACTGTCCAGAAGTGAGGGGACTCATGACTGTTCCGTAGGGTCTATCACATTTAATGCAGCAGTGTGCAGGGGGTTTAAAGGGCTTTAATTCCTGTCTACTCACACAGTGAGGTCAAGGATTCCAGTCTTGCCACTGTAATGTTTCCCAACATCACATCCAAACCACACAGGCTGCAAGGAGAAAGAAAGTATCAGAAAATGATATAATTATCTCGATTCTTGAAGTTTTGAAAAAGTACTTTTAAATAAGAATGCAAAATAGCTGATTGTCTGTGGTCATTACAAGTAAATCGGCAAAAAAGAATCCCTCAAGACAGTCAAGTCAGATAAGCATACAACTTCAAGGTGACAACAGTTATTTTAAAATGTTTAACAGTTACAGATCAATGCCATTCAAGAGCCACAGCCATCAAAGAAACCTATAGCTTACAAAATAATACAAACACTCTAATGAGTATACACCAAAGAATGGTCATATAACATCCATCTAAAGTTATTTTTCGGGTGAGGATCAAAGAATATAGCACTTGCTGTGCACTCACAATGATAGACTATCATGTAAAGGCCAGAAGACTTAGAAATTCCCAAGACAAATTTCTTGTTTCTTAAGGCCCTCAGCTCCTTAGGAGTACAGGGGGGCCTGGTGGAAAATACCTTGAAAGATTTTACACAAGAAGGTACACCACAGTATGACACAAAACCATACAGGTTATCTGGCGGAAATCATCTAGATCAGAATTGTTAGGGGAAACTGTCATGGAACAGTGACAGAACATATGGTGCAGTAAATCATGACATGAATCTTCTTTAGCCCAAAGTTAGCAAGGAGCTGACCACAGCTTATCTCTTGCATCAATAAAAGGTAGTGAATCTCAACTCAGTCAGCCCAATATGTATTCAAGTGAGACTTGGTGCTTGCCATCTAGGTGGAGTAAACTGAACCTTTTGTCATTCTTGGCATAGACTATTGTTGAAATCACCCATGCATGTCTAGCAGTGTAAATGCTGCTTGCACCTTTGCTTGACTGGCCAGAACAAAGCAGTAAGGAAACCACAAAACAAGCAAAGCAGTCAAGCAGACTAATCTCCTTTCCCCAAGTTGTGCCTACCAATTCGGGATTTTAGCTGTATGGGAGTATTCACAGCATGATCACAAACATCTACAATTAACTTTACTTAATAATCATTTTTGACATGAAAAGGCAGAACGTCCAAACTCACTTCGCCATCAATCAATGTTGCCGCTGCAGCTGCTTTAAGAATATCAATAGACTGGTTGTTGTAGAATGTCCTCTGTCCCCCAATGACATTGCCAAGGTATTCCACAGTGTACCCTTTACCAAAAGGATTGGATGGCCTTGGATCATTCACCAAACATACCTGTTCAGATGATAGCAAGTAAAACCATGTATTAATGACAGCTGTCACAATTAATATGGGTAAAATGCTGACAGATGCATTACAGAAGATTCCTTCATGTGTGCTTTCATCAATTTCATGGAATATATTTCTAACTTTAACCCCTACCCCTCTATGATATAGAACTAAAAGAAAAAATATCAGCACATTATCTGAAACTGCTATGCAACACCTCACCATTGACTGCAAGTAGAAGGAACTTGTAACTTTATTACATACTACTCAGCAGCTACCAATGATGATCACAAGTGATGAATGTTATAAATGCATCAAAAACGTCACAGATAAAAAGAGCCTAAAAATTCTTTCTCTCCAAAATGTGACTTAGCACATAATACCCGACTTCCAGTAAGAGATCTAGGCTCTCTGCATGGCAATCCCCTTCAATGGTACAAAATGCAATCAGTATTTATAGCAGTACAAAGTAATCCCTGGCATACATTATGCTAACTTCATATTCAAGAAATATTGCAGCAGTAAAAGGACAAAAAACCATACAGTCTAATATCTTTGCTGCTTGCTGTATTCATCTCATGTAAGGTATGTTGTATATAACATCACCTTTACTGAGATATATACAAATGAGCCTTTAAAGGAGCAGAACAAAGTACCTTATCTCTCATGTTGAAGTAAGGTTTCACGTATTGCGTGTAAAATTCCTGAGGGGTGATGGGACCGACTGACTTGTAGTTCCTGGTTTTGTCATAATACTCCCAGGTGAACTCTGCTGGTGGTGTACCAAGAAGGATGGAACAGACCCTGAAAGCCTCTCCAACCATCCTCTTAATTTCTCCCTGAATTTCTTCATCTGTTGCTTGCCTGTTTACCATCTCATAGAGAACATGGGAATACTCACGAATCTGCAGAAGGATTGATGAGATAAATTAGAAAAGTGAGGTCTGACAGTGAATGTGTGCATTTGTTTTGGGAAATGTACACTGAATTCTGAATAATTTTTACTGAGAAATATTTTATGTGACGTGGCTTTTGCTCCAAAATGGCATTTTCTTTGGCAAAGATTGAAACTGATTATTATGTGAAAGAAGTCTCCTTGTTACATGTTTACTTTCCCATGGTATGGGCAGGGAACCCCCCCCTACCCAACCCCTCATCCTGTGGGTGTCTTTATCTGGTTGAGTGTGCAAGCAAGAGTTAAATACTCTTAAATAATCTTTTGGTACATGAAGTGTTACAGACAGTCACACTTACACATAATGCTCTAAAAGTTTCTGAGTACTGTAAAACCCCATTTATCAAAACACATTGTGACTGAAGGTACAGCAGTTTGGATAACAGAAGAAATTCTGATAAACTAGGTTTCAAACTTTCAGTCTGTGTCACTAAAAAAGTATACCAAAACAATTCTCAAATAATTTTGAAAATGACTAACATAATTACAGAAAAAAGCTGAAAGTATAATTACTGTTTTTTGTGACTGATGATATGGCATACAATTTTGTCAACTTTTAAAACACAGAGATTTTATTATTGCCAGGGTATAATCCTATGGTCTGATGAATGAGCAATGCTTTGTACACACTAAATATGTGCATGTGTTGAAGATGGGAGCTCTAATGATCTGAAGAGGTACTCCATAGTGTAAATTCACATAAATTCCAAAAATATTAGAGACACATTTGTAGCTGACACTCAAAGAACGGTTCGCAAGATTTTCAAAAGGTCAATGGTTGGTATTTTTAGGTGAAAATCCTGCTACAAAATTATCTTTTTTGAGCAGCTGAAACTAGGCCTTAAACTATCCTAACATATACTATTATGTGTGGGATATTGAGATTATACTGACTTGTTTTTCCTAGAAATATTTCAAAACCACCCAGTGTTTAAAATAGAGGGGTTTTACATGATCAGATGCATGTAACATTGGCTGTGTGAATGTAAAATTTTCCCTTTGCATGCAAACTTTTCTGTATTTCAGCCCTTATTCAAGCAAAAAAGTTAGGTGTGCATGTAATGTTACTATGTTACATGTGAACCCTAAAACAGGGTTGCCATTTTGGCCTATTCAATTTTCATCCATTCGGGGAAAACTTGGCCTTTTTTTTGAAAATATTGTTTTTGAACTGATTTGGCTGACAAAAGGTTTCAGCTTTCTGCCAAATTGCCTTCAGCTCTTTGGAGACCTCACTTACAGGTATATTGTCATATAAGGCATAAATTTTATACATCAATCCTCTGGAGTCAAGTAATTTTGATGATTTTTCTACCTTGAAGCCCTTGATGATACTCTGTTCTAATTAAAGGTTGATCTGATTTGGCAAAATGTGGCCATTTTGGCATAATTTTTAGGCATATTTGGCCAAAATGGCATTATGAATGCAAACTGGCAATCCTGTATGGAGAACACTTCACCCAAACTACACAGTCCTACTGTTCGCCTTAAAATATGTACACTTAACACAGAGCACCGAAAAGTACCTTTGTATTCAGGAGTGAGTTTAACCTTCGAGATGCATTTGAACTGTGAGATTCTGGAAAGCACTTCTTGGGCATGACCCCATATTTCTCAATGAGGTTGACCAGCATGTCCCACTGCCCCCCATCATTGACAGGGTTGGACAAGAGGTAGCTGACAAGTCGGCCTTCCACTGGTAGACCCTTCTTGAAAACATCAACAAAGCTCTGGAGGAAGTAGTTGGTACGTTCAATCTGTTTGAAAAATAAAGATAAGGTAATTCTGTCATTAGTCAATGGTTTTTTTTTTTCATATTAAAGCTTATTTTAAAGCAGAAAGTGGTAGAGAGCAAATAAAACAGACAAGTGTTTAATAAGTTTTATAATGATCAACTTGAAACAGTAAGTCCATAGACAGACAACTTTTCTCAGGGTTTTAGAAAATACTGATGGTTTAAATGCAAGGGATAAAATAGACTGATTTCCACTGAAATTTGCTGCTAAAGAGACCCCACTTGCAAATAAATTTTGATTGTTTTGCTAATTTTGCAAAACAATATTTTCTGATGTGCTTCCTACAGAAGAGTAAGGACAGGGCATTAACTCTTGTAACTGTTGAGCTGAATAATTACTTCTTAAAATGGAGTAATTCCCTCACAAATTAGCGATAACTGTTAATCAATTCCCTTGCACCATTTTGTGCCTTCAAATGACAATCATCTCTTTTGACATGTCTGGTAAGTCAACTTTACAAAATAAGTAATACAGACTGCATGTGACCTGTAAAGTGAATAGGAAGGACACACCCAGGGCTACAAAAGTAAATTCAAGGTCAAAACAAAAAAATTTTTGCCACAGCTTTCAGAAATGAGTTTATGAAGTATGACAGTAACTACACTACACTAGGTTTTCTAGTTTCCCTAACCAGCCCTGCTACAAATCCAAAACAATCAGTATGATTTTTAAACAAAGCAGCAAGAATCATAAGTTTATATTAAAATAATTCAATATTTTACAAGGAGTGGAAAACTAGACCCCAGAGTAAAATGGCATCATCATTCATCACATTTTTCCACAGTCAAAATGTCAAAAGCCACTTTTTTCCCATCAAGTCGGAGTTCCATTTTTCTTTGTTTTATGTTACTGCATCATTCAGATGAAAACAAAACATTGTTTGGATAGATTTACAGTGAAACCTCCAAGCCTATGCTTGTGAAATCTTTCTGTATTTCTTCTTTCCTATTTTCTATTTCTAAAATGCAAAAATGTCATTTTCTGTAATTTTCATGAATTCCATTTTCACCCTTGTTTCTATTGTTGTTTACATTTTTCCCTATCACTGTGAGCTGAGCTCCTCACTCTACCTTAGAGTAATGGTGAAATACCACCATAGCTTCCTCATTTTACTTGGCAGTTAAAGAGTAAAGTTACACAGAGAAAGATTCGCTGAAAGTATTTCAGTATCTTTCTGAGGAACATAAACCAAATAGAAACATTGTTCACTTTCACACAGCACAAAACAAAGTTATACTGTACTTTCAACTAAAGTGATAAGGAAACATCTTGACAGTTTAAAAGAAATGCTGTCATGCAGTACATTAACAAAAAGGTTCAAAGCCCAAGGATGCCAGTAGGGTTTGCCTCCAGGGCCTGAAAATTTCAGGGCCACATAGAAACTTTGAGCTAGAGTACTTCCTCAGCCTAAAACAATGCCTACTTGTTTCCTGAAAACCTCCAGTGTACATACCTTATCCCAGAAAAATATATAGTTTTGACTGAATTCAAAATCATCGATGTTCATCTCCTTCATAAATGGTAGCCTCATCACATTTAAACATGCAAATATCCAGCATCTTCCTGAACTCCTCTGATTTGTGACCGGCTTGACCTCAGCAACCTTATGATAGAAAAAAAAAAGATGGAAGGCTATATAAATTCCATAATTACTAAAGATAATTTTAATAAAATAAATGCCAAGGATATCTTAAACTTATACTGTAGTTTTTAGAAGTGGTTCTCAAAGTTTGTGAAGTATTACAGTTTCTAAAATTACAAATGCAGAACTTAGTTTACAAAACAATAAATTTTCATAAAAAAAATTCACTCAGTGGCATTTTTTGCATGGGCCATTTATTTTACATGAATCAGCTCAGGGGACCTGGGGAGACTTTAAAGCAACATTTGCAAAAGCAAACCTATCTTGCATAAGTCAGGTAATCTATAAGTGTATGACTGCATGGTATATTTGAGTCACAACAAACAAAACAAACAAAACCTATGTCTGGGGTACAGCAGTGATAAATCTGTTGTTTTCAATATCACATTGAACTACTGTATGTTCAAACAGTTGAGTTTTGTCTCTTTACCAACTGAGCTCAAAACAGTCTCACACAAACACAAACATTGTTTTGTGCTTTGCAAGAAATACAGAAAATGCCCTGGTGTAAAGTGAACAAGAAATTTATGGCTATGTGGTTCCTGAATGTACTTGGGCAAGTTTTACAATCAAGCCAGCTAGGGAAGCCCTAGGGAACTGGTTTTGAACAGTGTACCGTACAGTATTAGTTATGTATAATATGCAAATCTATTAAATTCCTGGATGCCATGTTTCCAACTTATGCTACTTAGAAGAACAATGGTTGGATTTTACTGTTGGCTTCACATGTGACTCACCAGGCTGACTTAATATT
Organism: Holothuria glaberrima; assembly: GCA_009936505.3. NCBI lineage: Eukaryota > Metazoa > Echinodermata > Holothuroidea > Aspidochirotida > Holothuriidae > Holothuria > Holothuria glaberrima. Next base: position 5,703 of record WURT03012920.1, on the reverse strand, counting down.
AAACACTTGATAAATTCACAACAAATCACCAGGGCTTGCGTTAGCCGGTATCGCATCGCAATTAGCACTACAATCTATCCAAATAAGAGTATCGAAGAGCTCCCGACAGGCTCCCGATATGGCAAATTTTCCAGCAACCCATCTTTGTTGTAGTCAAGGTAAATCCCCTACAGTATAAATGGATCAGTCGAAGTAGGTCATTAGCCAATAAAGCAATGACAGGGAATAATTAACGATGTGTGATGATTTACGTCCATGTTTCAATATGCTCAAGTTCACTGCTCCCAAATGTTATTATACTGTAAAATTGTTATATACCACGTCCTCATGACGTACAATAGCGGTGTCGAAGTTAAGCCTGTTACAGGTTCCGTGTTAGGGGTTCACGGATTAAAACATCCCCCATGATACTGCTATGCAAAAATTGCATATTTCTATACAAATAAAAATATGAATAGCAGTTTTGCTATACAAAATAAAATCCTTTAAGGAAAGCCCTGCAAATGACAGAAGCTCACTGTATTTTAATGTGCTAATAATACAGTAGATCAGAATAAAGTATACTTCTTACTGTAGCTTGTGTGAGGAATAAACTCTTTCCTACTAAATTTACTTTCAGCCCCTCCTTTAATCAAAACAAGTACACCTTCGTGCACCTCCAAGATAGAGAGAGACACAGTACCCATTGTAGCCTACACTCAGTTTAATTTGCTCAAGACTACTGTATATGGATAAACAGTAACTACTGTATGTTTGAGCTTAATTGAAAACACAACTGACCATACAAGTCATCCCAGACCAACAGTGAAGCTAATATTGATTAAATGAATGTCGATCAAAGTGCAGTCATCAAGTTTATTTAGAACTCTAGGGCTATTCCTAAATATGTTTGGGCAGGGATTTGCCATATCCCTTCTCAAGTGAAGTATTCTGGTTATTCACACTTGCAGTATGCACAGCATTTTTGAAGTGACTCCATGCTGACTACACACTGTCTAAGAGTTTGTTACCACTTGAGTACAAGCAGGCGATCAGATCCGGATCTGACTCTGAGCAGGGGATCAATTTGTAAGTGGGATCAAATCTCGGGAGCTTGATCCCTCCTTCGGGGAGATCAGACTGCATGCAGGGGATAAAAAAAAACAAGTGGGAACACAACGGGGGATCAAGGTGACCTGAGATCAAAGCAAACTTACTACTTACTTCCCGAGCGCAGCATGTTATTCATATCTCCTGCCACGCAAACTTGTGTAAACAAACAAGACCTGCAGACACAATTTCAATGACGCAACTTCCTGTTGCTTGAACCGGAGAAGGCGATCAGATCTCGTGCAGGGGATCAAATGGGAACGCTCTTGCGGTTAGTCACAAACTTTTCCAGTTGACTGAGCTTGGGGGGATCAGCATGAGGGGTTCAAGTGGGAACAGACCTAAGATACAGTAGGAGGTGTAGCCAGTGACTCAGCAAGGTCATTACCAAACTTTTGTTGAACCTAAAACTGGCCTGCCCTTAATGTCTATTGGCAAGACAAAGTTTGTGACACTGAACTGCTAAAGTGGTGTGCCAAGCTGCTATCCATCAGTGTTCTACTTACAGAAAAGTGTTTCGTCTAGTGGTAGAGCATCCGCCTCTCACGCAGGAGGCCCGGGTTCGATTCCCAGGTCGAGTCATACCAAAGACTTTATAAATGGAACCTTCTGCCGTTGTGCGTGATGCTCCGCATAAGCAATGGAGTAAGGGAAAACAAGCCAGTGAGCCACGACTGGAAAAAAGGCAGTGGCCGGCTCGACTTGAACCAATTGGTTGGAGACTTGGCCGTTAAACCTCATCTAACTAACTAACTACAGGAAAGTAGAAAAGCTCAGTTGAGCTAGGCTGGACGTGATGTTAGAATGCCTGGGTCACTTACAAAAGTAAACCCATACTGGCATTTTTTTTAACTAATAAGGGAGCTACCAACAACAAAATCTGCCGTGTGTTAGCTGCTAAAGAGAAGAGGGCTCTTTGTAAATTGGAAGATAGCTCATTCCACTGTATCCAGTCACAAATGCTGCAGATGTCAAAGGACATAATTTGAAGCTTAAACTAGAATCATTAGTGATTTACTGGTGCACCAAAGGGAAGCACAACAGCACCTTGCATTGACTTACTCTGCTCATTCTATTACTATTGGAGCTATGTGCTGTCTTTGTCAATTTCCACAGACAAAGAAGAGAACAATAACACAGGAACTTACCTTGTGCTGAAAACAATGGTGACTTCTGTTGACAACATCTCTGTTTAAAGAAACTTCCAGTGGGTCAAACTTCACAGCTACATTTTGAGCTAGAAGGTTCTTAGGATCAGCCTTAAATTCACTTCTGTATTCTTCAATCCAAGAATCTGTTAATTCTAGAAATAAAAAAGAACAAAAAGGTTTTGATGATGATGATTTCATTGAATGCACAAACCTGAATACACTGCCATAGATTTGAGGTGGGAAAATTAAAGGAAAGTATAAATGAACCTCAACTTAATTCTGTACACTCTGAAAATAGTTTCCCCAGGATTAGTTTGAAATGTGTGCTCAGTACCTCCTAAATGGCTGCTTGTGTAAAATGGAAAGAGACAAAGTAATTATGCAAATAGCCATCAGTATTTTTATCTTTCAAAATTTTAAAGGTATTCAGCCGAAAACATTTATCAACTTTTATATCAAACATCAAGAATTGGCATAACCAGAAAAGCCAAAAGGCTTAATGATTCCTTGCCTCTAGAATACAGTATAACATTAATAGTACTGGCACAGTGTTTCCAAATTGGCACAGTGTCATTATGATGGTGTTGACATTTACAGTAAAATAAAAGATTTATGAACAGAGGTTTACTGTACATATTGATACATGTTTCAATTCACCAAGGTTACTAAATCCTCAAGTGAGATACTGTTCACAATGATATCAATTGACCTTTTAACCTCTAGTGACTCAAATGAAATTTGAGTTCAAACATAAACATTAGGGATCATCCATGCAACATGGTTCATCCATTATATAACTGGAACTTTCACCCTGGTTACAGTAAATTGAAAGCAAATCCTACATGGTACTATTTAAACTTTACCCCAATTGAAGGCATTATACTGGGATGCTTTTCTTGAGTTTGCTGAAGGAAAGGGACATTTTCCACAGCAAAATTTCACCCTATTTCAGAACGAAAGAGGTGAAAATGGATTTAACACTTTGCATACACCTGTTCCTGAACTGAGGGAAAGTAAACCACTGTTCAGAAAAGTCTATGCAAAAAGGCATATTCCTATAAAACAATTTAAATATTTTAGTTCTCTTATCAGTATTTGAAATAGGGCATCCACACATGCACCTGCTGTACTGTATGCATTTCCAGTAATATTTTGACTGTGTACTGTATGCAACTTGCAGTTGCTTACTCCACCTGCACAGGTGCATGTTACAGTACACTACGTACTTCCCAGAGAGATTTCAAAAAGATGTCACACAGTGTAGAAAATTAAATTCTTTGGATCAGATTAGATTAGGTTCGTATTTTGCATCTCTCACATTGCAGACTTGTGATTGATCTCCTGTTATTTTAGGCTACCACACTTTAAAAGTCTACAAGTATGCATACAGTACTGCTTGTATCAGCCTGTAATGGGCAATGCCAATCTGTGATACTGTACTGCATTGTGCACATGAGAATTTCTTAGCTTGGGTAATATTTTTAAACTATATGCAAGGTGAATGTAAATCCTTCTTCAAACACTTTCCCTTGCAATACCATATTCTCCTACAAGGCATCCTCTAATTGGTGTCTAACCCAGTGGGCCTGTGACATGGCACATACATAACCTTGCTGTGTGGTTTATAATTATCTCTAATATACCTTATAGCCCTACTGTACGTACGTAAGAGTATAGATAGTCTTACATAATAGTCCCCAGCCTGGGTTACTGTCAGCATCACTACTGTACTGTATTTTCTTACAGTACTGAGTGTATGCTGCTAGCTGGCATAAAGTTCTACAGTACGGCTGTACAGGATGAGTGTTAATATGTTAACGTTCTTAGGCCTAGTAACATGGCCAACCCATGAGTTGGTCACTTGAATGGAGTAACCCATATGCCATATGTTTTGTCTGCAGTGGCTGACTCAAGGTACAGACCGACTCATTGTACAATCACTATTAAACTAGGCTAGGCCTAGGCCCTATAGTCTACTAAACTGGAGGTATCAAGAGTCAATCACTTAATGAATATTGTGGCAGAAAAAGATAAAAAGCATTTACTAAAATGAATGAAACTGCGATATTTTCCAATGTGTCTCACTCATTGCATTAAATTTTGCATTGTAGGTGGTAGTAAACAACACAGTTTTTGAGGAAATCTTAAGTCAATCACTATAGATAAAGAGCAGACAAAATATAAACAAATAATACTAATAAACAGAGAGAATGTTGTATTGTCTATTAACAGTTTTACTGAAAACTCCATCAAAGACATTTTGTTCTTCATTTTTGGTAATATTTGCAGATTTCTGGTTCATTCTAAATGTTCAAACAGAAAATTTGGCTGTGAGTTAGTGCTGGAATCTAATAGCGAGTACTCGCTTACTGTACGCAATTGAGGAAAATCAGTTACAAAAATTGATCATGTGAATACTCACAAAGAAGCCTTTCAATCCACTCTCTCAGATATCTTACAAATGAGACAACTCAATTTTGTTAGATGAGGTTTAACGGCCCAGTTTCCAAACAACTCAAGATCACCTTAATCGACCAATTGTTTGTTATTTTACACAAGAAACAAACTGTTATTAAAAGTTATGGATCATAAAATTTGCCCTGTCTCAAAGAAGCAAACTGCTGTAGGCACTGACCACAAGATGGGATGAGAAGATACCAAGACACAAGCAGTGTTTGTAATCATAACACAAACTCTAAGGGGACTTTCATTGACTTAACTACATGTGAGAATACACACAAAAGTTGCAAATTGACCGTGTCACAAGTTGTGATTGGCTGGTTGATGATACACTCGCGATTCCACTACAACTAGTTCCGTCAAACATGTTTCACTCGCGATCCCGTTAGTTGTTACGTAATTAGTTCCGCTAAATTTTTGGCGTTTACAATTATTGCCAGTATTTGTTAACTGTTAGCAAATACTTTGTGAGTATTCCTTTTCAAAATTCTCAACCGGTCCCAGACTGCCTGTGGTTCGGTTAGGCATAAGGTTTAAGATTTCATAAGGGTTAATTCAGTTTAGGGGTTACTTTAGGCCTAGGGAATGAAAGTCACAGAAAACCGCCCATGCCCGCATGTGCTGAAATGTGCTGCCAAAAATTTTCATCATTTGATGAAAAAAATCATTATTAAAAAAAAAGGAAAAATTTAAAGAAATGCTTTACCTTGAATTTCATCAGGCTTTGCTTACAACACTTCCAAATATAAAAAATTCACCTGTCATGATCATGTATGCCTATACACAATTCAAAACTTTTTTCAGTTGAGTACATTATTTCAGTACTGCCAATGCAACTTTCATTTGAATTGAGTGTGTACCTTGACTAGCACCCATGATTTATGGTATTGTTTTGCCTACATTGACCATTGTTGCAAAATGAATAACAAAACCAGAATGCAAAAATTGCATTGTGGTTTCGATGAATAGCACTCAAATAATGCCAAGATGTCCCATTTCTTTC
>WURT03012909.1:0-16272 GCA_009936505.3 Holothuria glaberrima | reverse complement strand
TAAGTTCGTATTGCTGGTTAAAAAAATTAAACATAGCTCGGGATTCAAAGAACGAGTGATACAACAACATCACCAGCTTGCACGAAGAAATTCAGCTCCTCAGTGTACAGTGCAGGCCTTCTACTGGAGTTTGTAGGGGCACATTTTTGGGCTTTAGTGCAAACCACATTTCCGATACAGTGACTGTGTGGGAAGTTGTAGTGAACATGTGCGATCATTGCATTTTGCAAATAAAATTTTGCGATCGGATTTTTAAAGTTCCTTGCTTGCGCAATTCACTGCCCTGCTAATGTTAACATCAATGTCCTCAAAAGATTTGGTTGTCTCGACGGCCAACCTTATACACATGTTTTTGCAATATCTGGTAGTCCTGCAGAATTTCTGGTTGTCCCGGGCGACAGGACTACCGTAAAAATCGAACATTGCATTTATGTAGTTCTATGATTTTTGTGCAAAGATGGCAATAAACTGGAAATGAAACTGAAACTTTGTACCGGTCCTTACTATAGTGCTATATAGTCCAGACATAAATACCTTAAAATAATTCCTCAGAAGTTTTTGAAAGAATTCCGAAAAATATGGGCACACACAGTGTATAAATTGCCACAAATCCAGGCAATTATCTAATAAAGATGTAGGTAAGCCAGGCGGAGACATCTCAAACCTTTTCTCTACACCTTGAACTGCATAAAATCCCACCCAAACAAATGAATTCCTGAGTATGGGCTGAAAATTTAAAAACATTGTTTGGTGCATGGCTGAACCTGGCCAATTTGGCAATACAGTATCTATACTTTTCCATTGGGAGGGGGGGGGCTCGATTGGTTGCATTTTCTTTTCATAAAGACAAACCTCAAGCGAGAATAACAATCAGTCCCCTATACTGAAAGATTAATTTTATTGTCACTTGATAAATATTGATGTAAGCAGCCCTGTATTAAATTTGGCTTCTATAACATTCCAACTAATGTGTGACGAATCTATGAAGTGCCAATATACCTTTATCTTTGATTTTAACTTTTATTTCAGCGCAGTGACGAATCTACAAAATGTGATTGAAACTATATTCTGGTTTAGTGACAAATATTTTTGAAGATTATTTTAGCATAGAAATTGTTCGATTTTTCATTAAAACTTGAATAACATTGATTAATTATTTGCATTTTATCATTTGAAACGAACTGACGAGGAAAGAAAGTGCTAGATTTTAATCGAACTTCGTGATAAAATTGTCAAGTTTCTAGTCAGCGGTTTCCCAAAATCACTTTTTACGACATTCTTCACTACCCCCAAAAGGGTACGAATTGGTAAGTAGACTATACAGCTATAAGTGATTTATCGATACCAACTTCGCCTAGGAGTGGTAAATCGTCAGTGATCAACTTGATTTTCACAATGAAGACGTTACTAGATGGGTATTCTCACTTTACGCATATTCATGTTTAGCCAACATGTTATAAAAGTTGAAAATAGCCTATTGACCTAGTACCAAGAAGTCCACCCTCTACTGAGCTACCGAGGTGGAACCAAGCGAGAGCCTGTTTCCAAAAAACAACACAAAACCTTTTTGAAACGTTACTAAAATGTATTTAAAATGCTATTTTTCATGTCCGCAAATTGCGCAATCATTACTTCCAGAAAGACAGCATGACTTATTAAGGTTATTGCAAATCTTCGTGTAAACTCCCATCACCCCAACCCTCAAACGCATCATTGAGAAATCGATTGGCGTTTAGTTTGAATTGGAATAGGATGAAAATGGGCAAACTGCACTTCTAAGGTCTGTTTAGTGCCATATTAAATGCTAAGGCTGTCTTTAAAATTCTCTTTTCTGCGAGCTTGCATCCACCTGATACCCAAAGTGTATCATTTTTTAATTCCATTGGACATCAGTGAGTGGAATTATTGGTAAATCCCATGCAATCCTTACGGTCAATCCTTTCCCACAACATCAACCCGCTGCACCATGATGAAATCGACTGGCCGTTAGTCCGACTCACACCGTTATGCAAAATTAGACAAATAGCAGTTTTTAGGTTTGTTTAGTGCGTATTCACTGTCTGTATATACTTAAATTCTATATAAAATGAAGAGAAACATTGCTGAAATTTCGGTAAAATGATATTTATTCGCACACTTTGCGAGCATTTTTGTTATAGGATGCCTTAAATTAGTATAATCCTTTTAAAACCCCATGGAATCTCGCGATAAGCGATCCTTCACCCCATTAACCGGCTCTGCAGCAAAGAAACCTACCGGTCTTTAGTCCGAATGAGGCTCTTTTGAAAAAAATCCAACTGCGATTTTTTGGTCTATTTAGTGATTATCCACGTTAGTTTAAATCTTTGAACGCTTTATTCTAGTGCTTAAAGTTTTGAAAATGCCCAAGAGCTTCCGGAAAGAGATTTGGGCCCCAGGATATGTCATCTTCATTGCCAGACTTGCTTGAAGAGGTAGATGTGCGTATATTATTGAACTTTTTAATGATATTATATATTTTTTCTAAAGAGCCCAATAAGTGTTCATAGGGCCCTAACATAGGTTCAGGCCCCAGGCTCTTCAATTGCAATCCAGCCCGTCGCCAAAACCATGAAGATGATGGCCAGTTTGGCGTCACTTAGCTTCACCACAGATATTACTGAAATTTCTTCACAGAAAGATGAAAAAACGCAATGCAGCGTATAAAGGACATAAGGAAAAGGAAGAATTCATTGTTTTGTGGAAAACGGGCAAAATTCAGGGAAATCGGAGTAGAATTCGAAAAACTCGAAAAACTGAGAAGACGAAAAATCAATATGAGCAATTCAAGTAATTCAAATACATCTTAACTTCAATAATTCCTCATCATGTTTAAATGATGTCAATTGTGATCCAAGACCCCATAAACCCACTCAAAAAGTAAACAGTGGGCCTACATTACAGTAAAAACACACATTACAGTTAATAAGGAATCATAACTTTACAAGACATAAATCGGATTTTGCAAAAGTAAATCTTTGCAAACTTAAAAACGGATTACGAAACGGATTTTTTAACTTACAAAGAGGTAGTAAATACCTGTCTCTATGGAACATATTTAGATCTAGGCCCATCATTTAGTTTACTGCGTTTATGTTAGAAATCAGTTCATTCAAACTGCTGGTGTAAAGGCGTGAGCATCGATGATATCAGTGAGTTGGGTTTTTCAGTATTGAATAACGCATAAGTTTTTTTTCATTGTTGTAAACCACCTACTTTTTTCACTGAAATTTACAAAGTATTTCCATCAATTTGTATCGACGGGCAGTGGCGGACTTGGACTGCCGGCAGTCGCCCAACTTGTGTCTTGATTTAGGGCTTCCTTGCCCCATAATGAGACCCATGCATGGAAGACGTGTGGTCATAAATTTGTAGTTCACAGCCCGATATCCTGAAATCAATGGCATTTGAAGAGTCCAATAACATGTTGGGGCTAATTCGACTTTGGAGAATGTCAACAAAAATTTTATCTTGTCTTATTCAGCCGATAAGAAAGTCTGTATCAGTGCTGTCGAACAGTTTCTGATGGGCTGATTCAACTCCGAGACTGGGGTCGGGGGGGGGGGACTAAACCATTCATTTTTGTTAAGTCTGGACGTTTTAAGACAAAAAAAACTTCAATCTAACAACAATAGGGGTTGTATTCAACAGCCCTCTGTTTCGACGGCCCAGTGTATTTGGTAAACTGTTGTTTGAAAAATAAGAAGGACCTGTATAAACATACCATATGGTAACCTTTCTGGTAACCCTCCCCCTCAGAGTCCGATAAAACCGTCATCTTTATGATAAGGTGAATGAGGGAGCTTTAAGCATTTTTAGAGTATAAGATATAAGAAAATATAAGAAGCTTTATTGACTATAAAGGAATTTAAGTATCATTTCGTCTCAGTAAAAACAGATATTCAAAAACAGGTAACCTAACACATAAAAAAGCTTGCTGAGACATTTGCATACAATGCTCATAAAATATATGCCAATATACAACGATTAACCCTTATTTCTTGTAAAATTATTGGCAAGAACTATTGTGCCCCGTGATAGGAAAGCTTTTCTGCATCTTCCCGTCCGACATTTCAGAACAATTGCCCTACCCGTACGTGAGCTGAACTCAATTTTGTTTCTCAAGGGATTGCCCAGGGATGCTCATGAATGAATTTATCTTTCAATCTGTTACTCAGTATTCGAAGCAACTCTTCAACATTCATTCATTCATTCATTCATTCATTCATTCATTCATTCATTCATTTACTTCGTCCGTACAAAGATATACTGCATTAGAAATACAGAAACAGACAGGACACCAGAAAAACAATTAACGGGCTGGTGCACAGACATGAACAAAGTAGCTGAGACTGACACACTTTTCGTGCCTTTAACCATGTTATTGATTTTTCCATGTCATAAGCGTGCCAGGTGTTACACATGATGTGTATAGGATACATGACCGGACGGGCTCACAAGTGTACGAGGCGGAGCAGCCCCCATGAGCCAAAGAAAGTTTTGATTTCAGGGCAAAAATGCCGTTTTTCAGTATTCACATTATAATTGCAGTGTGTGCCATTTAGGCGAACTTTCAGGGCAAGCAGATTTCCGCCCCCTTTGCATGCCTCATGGCCGGGACCTTCAACGAAAGCAAAATAATGTTAACATTTAAAGCTATACGTTACACGTAGTGGACTAGATATGACTGCGAATACCACGTTTGGAAAATGATGAAATGACAAAACTTTCAGTTATGAAATATTGAAGAAGGTTTCCTGCCCCCGGAAATTTAGCTTTGATATATTGGAGGGATACTTAATCTGAATATTTTAGTGAAATTAACATTGAAATCTAATGTGCAGTTCTTGAGATATTAGCAGAAGAAGTAGTCACATTTTCTATCCAAAGTGAACTTGAAGCAAGCACAGGTGACATTATAACCTCCCTCTATTAAGCTCTCTTTGTTTTTCTTTTAACTTTACAACCATAGGCGTAGGAAGCTGGGGAGGAGGCTCAAAGGGCTTTAGCCCCCAGTCAAAAATGTGTGGGCGGAACTCTGTTCCCGCCTCCGTATATAAATCCAAGGACGAAACCTCTTGTCTCTTCCGTAAGAAATGTCAAAAATTTGCAGTAATTTACTGTAAAGTCTGTCAAAATGATGCACCAATTTGCATCGTAGGACCCTCAAATATCCAAAAGTTTTCCAAAGGGGGACACCCCTTCCTCATAGACCCCTCCTCCGGGACGGCAATCCGAAACACGGTTCAGCCCCCTAGTCTCGAACAGCTCCCTACCCCTATGTTTACAATTAATTGTTCCAAATAATCGTATGTTATGATGATGTAAATACATGAGAGGCATGGAAATTTTACAAACTTCAGACCAACCCCGCCCCTGGGAAGCTCATATCTCAATCGCCTTCAAGGACAAAATAACCGATTGAAAAACAAAGGAAACAAGAATTGCCCATCAATGTGAAGAGACAATATAAACCCGCTTGCTTCAAGCTCACTTCAGGTTACAACTGAAGGAAATTCATTTGATGATATCTCGAGAACTACACATCGTAACTGAATGGGAATTTCACCATAATGCTTAAATTTAGATCCTCTTTCACATATGAACAATAAGGTTTTGCATCAACCCTTCCTTTTACACTTATGATAGACATTGTTATACTTCATTGAAATAAATTTACATTTAGGACTGCTTATGATTAAACGGTAACATGATTCAACATACAGTTTCACACTTTATTATTTATATTACGTGCAAGGCCAGATAAGGTTGGTTGGAGGTTTGGGTGCAGGGGTTTGCATGCACGTTAGTGGGAGATCTGTTAATTAGAGCGCCTCCGGTCGATACACCATTGGCAGACCTTAAGTAACGTGTATATGTATAATTACTCAGGGAGGAGAAACTGGTGGTTAGCTAGTCTGTTCTTGGTAGTTTTCTGATTGACCATGAATTAGCACGATGTTTTAGGGGAGCTGGTGACCACTAGGTTACCTGTTTGCCCTTCGGTTTTATCCGACTTTTCATTTATTGTATGTACTGCATCCGGGGAAGTTATGACAACGACGTTAATAGCCCACACAGGTACACAACTAGGCGACGGTGAACGACGTGAAATGTCTTCTATGCTCGAGGCATTGTGCTCTTATAAGCGTACGGGACTCTTTAAATTTGGGGGGGCAGAAAATTTTTGCCCGAATCTCCAAAAGTTGCTCAAAGCCAAGGACGTGGACCCATCTGCAAAGACTGGGGGGATTTTCACCATATGCGAATCGTCGTCCTGGGGGAGGGTTCTAAGGGAGGGGTTCCCCCTCCCCTTTTCAAAATTTTTGCTCACGTAAGGTGGGCTAGATGCAAAATGGTGCTGCATGTATTGCTAAATTTGAGTTGGATATATTTCCAAAAGTTTCTACTTTTTTAGGAAATCTTTTCATCTTGCTTGTTTATGTGAAATTTTTACTCAGTTCTTGAAGTAAATCAGAACCACACTGCGCGAAGTTAGACTACTTATACCATTAGCAAGTTTACTCATATCTTATGAAATTTTGATACGAAAGTGGTAAGGACTGTGCATGTCAGAGCCTTTTTGAAAGTCTGATAGAGGTTATACTGGCTGGTTGCTCGGCGCATCGTTTGCACCTGAAACTTTAATTTGATACAGGAGTGCAAGATAGCTAACACTCTCAGAAAGCGTACAAAATAATTATATAAATCAAATTAATTATTTTGATTACTCAAATTAACTAATTTGATTAATCAAATCATTATTTTAATTAATCAAATTATTATTTTGATTAATCAAATTGATAATTTGATTAATCAAATTATTATTTTGATTAATCAAATTGATAATTTGATTAATCAAATTATTATTTTGATTAATCAAATTATTATTTTGATTAATCAAATTATTATTTTGATTAAACAAATTAGCTAATTTGATTAATCAAATTTTTATTTTGTTTAAACAAATTAGTTAATTTGATTAATCAAATTATTATTTTGATTAATCAAAGTAACTAATTTGGTTAATCAAATTATCAATTTGATTAAACAAATTAATAATTTGATTAATCAAATTAAGAAAAAATTATCCATGACCCTAATGGGCTTTCGTACAAAACTATGGTGGGGCTTGAAGAGTCGTGAAGTCCAAAGTTCCATGGCTTGACTAGCATTTCCACTGGTTGGACATGAAAAAATCTGTGAAAACCGAAAAACACACTTTGACACAGGTAACATGAGGCAAACTGGGGGAAAGTGTGGAAAAATGAGGAGAAGTATGGTGCGAAGAAAAGTTAATAAAATGGCCTTGTTTGTAACACTTTGTCCTGGTTTGCCACATGTGTCGGCTTTCCCCACTTTGACCTAGATTTCAAGGTGTGACAGTCATGCTTGGAAAAGCGTGGTCCTGTGTGTCAGATTGGTTCAAATACCACATGTGTCACCACTCATGACCACACTTTTTGCCTTAGTTATTTTCATATACTTTGCCCCATGTGATCATGTGTGTTCACGTGGGGCATGCCACGGGGTTTTTTTTTTTTTCTTTTTTTTTTTTGCAAGGGCAAACTCGATTTTCCTCAATAAATATCGCCCCCCCTCATCTCTTATTATGGTCAAAGAAAAGAAAAACATGTGTACCTTTATTACTAAAAGGAAGTGGCAGGTACAGTTCAAGTCTATGTGGCATGTCTACAGGGTGTTGAAATATCAAATTATTTCCCATCTGAAATATGATTGATGTGTAATACTTCCAAGATAATATCAGGTGATTTTGTAAAATATAAATGAGGATTGGAAGGGGTTGAAAAAGTGTCATTGTTATAGTTCTTTAACAAAATTTGTCAAAGCAATGAATTTTCCATCTTTGACCTAAGTGAGATTTAATTTGTAGACGTCTCGGGTGGTTGATTGTTAGTGATATTACATAAATCTGCATACTTTGGCACCTATTTATTGTCATTTGATCTCATGTTTGATCCTTAAACTTTAGCTTTCTTTGAGAGTCACTTTAAACCCTCAAGTTTTTTACATTATCTCAACTTCCCTCTCATTGATTTTACTTTGATCTTAGGACTTGTCCTTAAACTTATTTTCAATTATTTGAGTCACTTTTATCAATTTTAACTTGAAGATATATTTGCTTATCCAATGCATACTGTCTTGTTTTTTTTTTTTTATTCCAGTAACCTTTGCTTTGTTGATTGTAATTTGATCGCAAATTTGCCTTTCTTGAACTTTGGTGAATTGCGTGATCTGCAATTAATATACGGTAATAAAGAAAATCCTACTTATCCTACGTTTCTGCCGTAAAAGGCAATAGGCAATCGTTGAAAAATCAACAAACTCTTGGAAATCTCCTCTTATTGCATTAAAGTACCTGAAGACTTTTTGAACATAACTATTACAAACCATAGGTAAAGCAAGGAGAAATTCTCCTTGAATTTCACAATTCACCAACAAAAATATTATCACATGATCAAAATAGGCCATTCATGAACGACAGTGACGGGGCATACCGTACTAACTTTGATTGAAGTAACTGCATTTTCCCTTCCAACTTTGCTTCGGATTTTTTCGGGTTGGTCTCGGGTGGTCTGACTTGAAAGCTTCATCGGGTTGGGCGGTTTGACCTACTCCGAAACCGACATCGGTTTGGTCTCGGGTAGTCTGAGCAGGAAGATTTGACGGTTTCGGGTAATTTTGGTCAAGTCCAAACCAACAATCGGGTGGTCCCGACATCAAAAACCAGACCGTCGCACATCTTTAGTCTGTATCACTCCTTTAGTCTGTATCACTGACTACAATTGGTATCCATTGTCGCATGCTGTAATAAAGGGTTAATCAACACTGGACCGTGCATTAAGTAGAGGAAAATGCACGATCGGGGTTAATGCAAGCGATGCACCTGGGCGCAGCCCGAGTGCATCTAGCGATAACATTAACCATGCATTATCCTCTATTTAATGCACGGTCCAGCGTTGATTAACCCTGTTCATTCATACCCAACAAGATTTTTATGAAAAAAGACGAGAAAGAAAGAAAATTGTGTTTGCAGGTAACCACATTTTCATTAAAATCAAAACTCCGAAGAAAGGTGTGACGTGATCACAACCATTCAAAACACTGTTCTTGTGCAATTAACAAAGTACTGTTAAACAAAATTAATTAAATGAAAATATTCATAAATCACGGTATCTAACAACGATGTGACTAAATTTGGGGAAAGGTGTTCTTTTTTTAAGACTTCAACAGCCGAAGAGGACAAAAAAGCAACAGTTGGTAACATAACTCGAGGTGTTTTGATCCATGGCAACACCCATGCTACGAAATCTCCCATTTGTATCGTGTACATTTGCACTGCACACAGAGCTTCAACCTTAATAGGGCTGGAGCACACCGGTACGTACGTTATGTACGTTCTGTGCGTGCATACTGTGTACGAAACATGCACTCGTATACGACGTATGGACTGCATACTATATATTGCATTCAGTATAGACTGTGCAGTGTAGGGATTACCCACGCGTAGCATTGATGTATGGAATTTCGCGCAGCCAACACGGAATTCTGGAAATATTCTGGAATCGAACATGACAAAACTTCTCTTGAGGATGGATATGCTGATTCGAGAATGTCTTAACTTGAATGTGATGAAAATCAAATCAAATGGCTTGGGAAATTTCCCTTAAAGCCGTCATATCAGGCCGACACTAACTGCGTAGCTGCTACGGCGTACAAAATTTCGCGCACCTCGTTAAGGTGTTGCTGCGACGGTAATGTGAGTGATGGCGCTATGTTTATTTCAGATTTGCGTCAATGTTTGAGGAATGCCGTAGTAGTTAAAGGAGTTACACGTTTTAACGATGATCCCTTCTCAAGCATTTTTTAATCATGAAACCTCATTTGGAAAAATAAAGGACAAGCCTTACCGTAGTTTTCATTTAGACGGTCAACAAGGTACAATCGTTGATTCCTTGGTAAGTTCCTATTCCTCCCCTTTGCAATGAGGGCAAATGAACTGTTTTGCATCGCAAAGGTCTTCTTTCCTCTCAGGAACACAAAACTCTAAATGAACCCAATGGCCACAGTTTCATTCTCCCCAATTAACAAATTTCACCTGGGTCTTCAGAAATTCCCTGAGTGTTTGGGGTAAGAAACGTCGGCAAACACAGCAGAAATCATCATCCTCACTAGTCACCTCATGATGAGAGGATGAAGTGATAGGAACTTTAGAGTGTGATGGGTCAAGGACTGGACCTGATGTGGTTTTCTCTTTTTTTTTCTTTTCTTTGATTCGGTTATCACCCTTTTTATTTTAAGGATGGTTCTGTCCTCTGTTATGGCAACCCCACCTAGCCTACAATATTTCTGGTTCTGAGGGTTCCCTTTGGGCTCTGCTGGGTGTGGAACTTGTTCATTAAAAAATCCTCCAAGTTATTTGCTCTTTCTTGTGATGATGTTGTGGCTATAGAAAGAAGCATATCTCCTGGTATGAAATGAATATTGTTTATTTCTCCCCTGTAAAGGGGATAAATGTCAGTCTTCCTGAAAGCGGAAATCAAATTTGAATAAGTGAAGGATTAAAGGTAAGATTTGGATACTAACTTGCAGACGTCATACCTGGTGATCCTCAGCCCTGGGTTTGCCCTCATATAAAGTTGACACTCTGAACGATAAAAACTCTTTAGAGGTTTAAACACGGCGACATCTAGTGGCTGGAGAATGTGGCTAGTATGAGGTGGTAATACGAAAAGTACGATGTTCTTTGATGGGGCATATTCAATGAGGGACATGTAAATATGGGAACTGTGACCATCATACATTAGCAATATGTGCACCTCAGGGTTTCGAGCTGGGAGATACTTTGCCAAATGTTCATGGAGATACCTCATAAAAACTTCACCATTAATCCTGCCTGTCATGCAGAACCTGCTTCCTGGGTAAGCACCAGCTTGAAGGTCTTCAAACATCCTCTGTCTCTTGAAAACAAAGAACGGGGGAACCATGTACCCTATTGCACTTCCTGCTGCCACTACAGTTGTTATGGCTCCCCTTTCTGTAGTTATGGAATTCACTTTCATTCGACGTGGTACCACAACTCTAGTTGGATCATATTTGACCATGGTCTTCTCTAATTCATCAAAACACTTGAACACAGTATCTTTTGTTGTTGCTTTTGCTCTCCTAATGGTGAGTTTCTGGATTTAACAACTCGGAGCTCGGGCCACCTCATTATATAAGGCAGGGAGGTGTTACTTGACCTCCCTGTATAAAGTCATTAAACGACTGGTTGGATAGCATTTTCCTTAGGTTTTTAGTCCAAGATAAGCAGCTGTATTTGTAGCTTACTTGTGACCTCTGCTCTTGGTAGAGGATAACCTAAACGGGAAAGGCGTATTATATGATCTTTCAGTAGTTCCTCATCTTTCATTGGGATTAGCGATGGACAGCCTAGAGGATTAAAGCTCCCAGGCGTGTCATGCTTTAGCTGACCTCGGAGAGTTGACCTCGGAATTCCACACAGCCTTGCGGCTTTTCTAATAGGGTATCTCTTTGTTTTTATCGGATTGACAGCCCTTTCTAGATCAGCTTCGTTATACAAACGATAGCCGTAATAGTGAATCTGTGATTTGGAAAAAAATTCACATATATCAGAGGGTTGTTCAAGCCCGTCTTCTACCTTCCGTCTCGAGGAGACCCTAATTCTTGTTCATCGCTAAGTTTTCATTAATTTGTCACTGATTCAACAACATTAGGCCTAAGATGGAAAATGACAAAATTCTAATCCGCGTATGATCCCGTTTTACACTAAAAATGTTAATAAAGCATTAAATAACACGTACGGTACGGAACAGATATGTTAAGAAGCGACGAAGCACGATATAGAAACAGTTTATATTCACTACGATTAAAATTGAAACGAACGCCCTCTCCTTTAAGTTACTTAATATTCAGTAGGAAAAGGACGAAGTTCAACCGGAATTGTTCAAAGTGCAGTGACCAAAAGCTTAGGCTGCATTGTTTACATACGTCAACACATGCGCACATCACTTAGTACACGAAACTACGGTGAGCTGGTGCACTCTCGCTGAGATAAATTGAGCAAACAAGGTGTACTCGACCCACTACAATTCATGAATGAAGATTAGTTACAACAAAGGTATAAAATGCAACTAATTTAAGTAAAGTTAAGCAGGTACTAACCTTTTTCGGCTTCATTGTAGACAAAAACAACGTGTTTGATTCAGTAGAACTTGCCACAGCTTAGGCCGGTGCGTTGCTACGGTGATTGGGAATCATGTTTAGGGGTGCGCGAAATTTCGTACTGCGCGAAATTCCCTACATGTACTATACAAGTTTGCTAAAGCAGCGCAGTCTTTTTAAAATTGTGGGTCATTTGTTCAAACCCTAACGGGCCTGTTCAGGTATACTTGAGCTTTATAGTTTCTTCGATTGTTGGAATTTACCTAGGATAATCTACTGATTTTGAGAGATAAACAGTTACAACATTTGGAACGTACATCTGGAGAAAAGTTTGTACATATTATGTATCTCAGCCCTATAACATCAGCAGTAACGTTAACGGTAGTAACGTTGATTTCGTTCGAGGTTTCAGTGGTCGCCGAGGAACCTCTATGTGAGTTGTAACGTTATATGAACTTACGGAGGCTAAAGGTCTACGTTATTTAACTTTAAATTATAACCGTGTAAGAATCTTTTGCCTCTGGGGTTTCAGGTAAGATTTGCAAACAAAAGCGTTTCTTACAAATGGAATTCTTGGCAGGTCAAAAAGTGAGTAGTATCAAACCATAGAGCAGCCTGTGTATTATATGTATATACATGTATGTATGTAATGGCTGTAGGCAAGGACTGCGCTATGCGCTATATATGCGCCATGCAAGCCAGTCATATAATCTGCAGTTGATATAAGTACAGTATAGTACGGTATTATTGTATTCATCCGCCGGTGATTTTAATCGTTATTTACAGTGCGGTTATTCTTGGATAACGCACAGTCACTTGACCGCAATGGACCATTAGGAGTTGAGGATTTTTACTAAGAATGCATGAACAGAACGTTTTATCTGTTCCTTATACACTCGTTGCGATACCCAGAAGACACACTACTCCCATGTAATATTGGATACCCTCCCTGCCTCAATCCTTTTTGTCTTGCCGAAGTGGAGTTACTGATGTTCTGTCACGACTACACTCTTAAACGGTTGGCAAACATTTTACCCAACTTTTTTACCAACGCTGGGTACGTATATGTCCAGACTAATATTGGGCAAATTTTGCCCATTAGTCGTTGGGTAATATCTTTACCTAATGGTTGGGTAAAAAGTTTGACCAATAAAACGACCCCCAAAATTACCAAACAAGTGCCTTCCCCCCGAATTGGTTAAAACCGTACCTTTTATTGGTAAAAATTTAGTGATAGCCTAAAAGTTGGGCACGCATTCATAATTTATGGCTGGCCATATGTATAATCCCTCTACTCCATGGAAAATGGCCCTCCATTTTTTGCAATAATTATGAAGGTTTGCAAAAACCTAGATGCCGGCATGTCCTACTACATTGCATAAATCTCAGCCTCCTAAAGAACGGGAGATTGGAGATTCTAAGATTGTGCTGAAGTACATATGAGCACAAAGATATCGTGTGCAGTATTCAGTGCCTGTATCGAACTTATAATCAAAACGATCAGGGAAAACATAATGCTGCTAATGTTGCTAGCCGAATTCTTTAGGCTAACCGAGTCTAGGCTAACAAAGCTCAAACTCACACGTTAAAGTTACCTAGCCCAGTTTTAGGCTAGCCTAGCCTAACCTGGGTAGGCTGTAACAATTTGGGCCTCTTCTCCTGTACCTAGGCTAGTTCTTCCTTAACCGTTTTGATTATAGGTTCGGTATAAACATCAAGTACTGTACAAAATACATTGCGCTCATATTTACTCTCAAACGCAATCCACAACCCTCAAACCACCATTACTCAAGGTAATCTGAGAAGTCCACCGTCGAGTCTGTTGTTATTCGATGAACTAGCTGTGACTGTGGACGTGAGTTACGTAAGTTTGCACGAAACGTTCACATATCCATATGGTCAATGCTTTTATCACATTTACGTATGCGGATTGCGCAAAATTTGAGCGGGAAAATTGCCCAAAGTTGGACAAAAAGCTTTTATTCATAATCGGTCGATCCTTTTTATTGTATTTCGTCTAAAAACTGTATGTTGGTAAAAGAAATGCCCAACACTGGTCATAAACACAAATGCCCAACATAAATTACCCAACTTTTTAAGAGTATAATTACACTCTACGGACTTTCTGAAACTAGTCAAACCTCACAGCATTGCTGCATGTATTCATAACTGTGTAAGGGTAGCTGTGGTATATCAATAAGGCAGCTTCCCTAGACATAACAAGAATGAATCCAATGTCAAATGTTCAGTTACTTTCTCCCAACAAGAAAACTTTTCTAATCCCTGAGCCATATAACTGGAGGACCCAGTCAGTGAGAACTTTATGCTACGTACAGTTCTACCGTTAACGTAGTACACCGTCCTGTTCAAGGACTAGGTTAGCCTGCAGCAATATTGCTTAGCCTAAGTACTCACATCTGTGTTTCTCCTGCCAATGAGATTTTTTGTGCCGTGAATCACATTTCTGCAACTGAGTAGTTAAAACGTCAACCCAACATCGAGAAGTCTTGACGAAGATATGGTTGTTAGACAAAATGAAGGTCGACCCCAGCATGGCTACTAAGAAGAAAGAGCGCGAAATAATTCTCAACCAAAGCAAAACAGTTTTAGGGGTGACATCATTTTAGGTGGTATGTCTGTGCTGCAATGTGCTCTTTCTTGGCTTCTTCAAATTTCTATCGTTCGATAGCCTATTGAGGTAACTTTTCCAAATAAAAGCCTGACTTTGAGCAAAAAACCTATAAGCCTATAAAAAAGCCTATAAGGCTACTTACACATTTCAAATATTATCGTCTGCGGTCACGTCACTAGCCTAACAAACACAGTAAACTCTATGTAACCGCATTCAGGAAATTTGAAAGTGGCCTTACTATAGTGAACTGACTCGAGTAAGCTAACTCACGTCACATGACCCTCTATGAAGGCTTCAACACATTATTGTGGAATGATTTCTTCTAGGCTGTATAAAGTTAACAGGTTCTAATCAGATTGCCGTATGTAACACTTTTTCGATGTATAGGCCTGTCCATCTTCCAGCTAGTATTGCTAGCCTTTGCAATTGCCTGTGCTCACAACTTAAATTTTGTGTGCAAAACTTGCTACCATAATAACTGCTGAGAATGTATGTGTCCAAATTGTTGATTACGACTTGAAATCTTTATCAGGGAAATCGACATTTTCTTGCAAACTATACTCCATCCAAAGTTGCGTACAAATTATCTCTAGAAATGGAATCGGCTACGTGACATTGGCTGGCGTTCACAAACTTTTGTTAAAACCAGAAAGTCCATCCTCTGAATTCTGGCCTCGAAAAAAAAACACATACCAGGTACTTCAGTCTTGACAGTGCCGGGTAGTGCCGGGAATGCTGGGCGGTGCCGGGCAGTGAAGGAGATGACAGGCGGTTTCAGGCAGTGCACGACAGTGTGCGTCGGCAGAAGAAAAACCTTGACATGTACTTTTAATGGTATGAGTTATATACTATACTTACAAGATTTTAAAGGTTTACCCCTGTAAACCGAAAGTTACTTAGTTTTAAAGCCCCACCAAAAACTTCAAGATACTTTTCTTCATATGGAATATCTTAATGAAAAGTATGCAGTGGCGTAGCCAGACTTTTCAATCTGGAGGTCGGGCAAAGGGGGACGGAGGATGTGACTGGTGGGGCAGACTTAACTGATTCTATAGGACTATCTAAGCGGAGCGCCACCATCGGTTGGCGCGTATCGTAGAAGAAAATTTTTGGCTTTACAAACCTCTCAGATGGCCGGAAACGGCACTCCCCGAGTGTTTTAAGCTGCATGTACCCAGACTTGAAATATGGATCTCATGTCTGCAATTTCTCAATTAATGCAAAAAAATCAATCCATGAAAAATGTTAATATATTTTTCTAAGCGGAGCGCCACCATCAGTTGGCGCGGAGTGTACCACAAATTTTCGGCTTTACAAACCCCCAGATGGCCGGAAATTGCACTTCCCAAGTGTTCTTAGCAAGAATATGTTCAGCCCCCACTTCGAAATTCTCCCCGCTTCTTGGAGCTTCTTGG